>VZTV01033585.1:0-18302 GCA_013400875.1 Anhinga rufa | reverse complement strand
AGCACCCAAGTCCCAGGGTACTTGAGTCATACGTGCTTGATCTTTGCTACAACTATTTCTGAAGGTGCAGCACCCTGGTGATCACGTCGCAGGCTACCATCCCGAAAAGCTTGTGGATTTTACTCACAGTGTTTGAGGCATCAGCTGCTTTCTTTGGAGCATTTATGAGATCACTTTTCTTGTTTGCGGCAGGCTTGTTGTCCAGTATGTTCTTCTTGACCACCTTGAGATCCCTGTTCTTGCCCGGAATGTACCCATGCTTCAAGGAGATGAGAAGGGGATCAGCATTCTTCCCCTCAAACCACTCCTCTGCTTCCAGAGCTGCTTCTGGGCCAGCTGTATCAGGGTACAGGTCATCCTGGAAGAGGTCCGACTGCAAGCCAGAAGAGATGAATTGGTCAAGTGCTTTGGGGCTGGAAGGCACAAGCTGGCTTCAAACCACATAACCAGCATGTAGTGCTCACCTTTCGAGGAACCGTCATGATGATGGGCTCACACTTCCTCTCGTGAAGCTTGAAGAACCTTCCAAAGAAAAAGAAAAGGTGTGACTTAGATGTGAAGACAGACAGGACGCTGTACAAAGGAGGCCTTGGTTCTGCTGCTCATGCACACACAGCAACATACCAGGAGACAGAGGCAATGGGAAATGAGCACCCCTAAGGAGTAACAGTGGGGCTGCGCTAGGACTTGCAGGGCCCTGCAAGGGCTGGAGGAAACCACCTGGGTGCGTGNGGAGCACAGTCAATTCATGTTAATGCTTCCCATTACACTCATTACACCAGACCTTCCCACCTCTGCTTGTTATTAGTTTCCTTATCCTGTAATAATTTCTCTGAAAACTGAGGCAAGTCCCTGGTGCCTGGAGCTGAAGTCCACTATGCAGTGGGATAAGACCTGGCCAACAGTCAGTCTGCATGGCATGCAAGAAAGGGAAGGGAAGGGATTTTTATATCTAGGGCTGTTAGTGGGAAGTTGTGGATTCTGGCACTGAAAAACTTAACAGTTCTTAGCTCTCACATCCTAGCAGTCTACAGGTGAGGGGATGGTAGCCTTTATCTGACCAGGTATCACAAATTTTGAAGATGGATATAGTAATGTATTAGCATGTTTGTAGCCCAGCCATGTGGAAGTGGTGTTTGTTGTTTGCCTCACAGCTTGATCCTCCACAATCTCTGTACTGTAGAGCTTACCTGAAAACAAAAGGCAGTTTATTCAGTTTTCCCATAGAAGAAGCTCTTTGTTGAAGAGATGCAAAGAGGCTTTCACAGCTGTTAAAAAAGCAATGCTGGGACACTTAATATACCTTCTTTCTAAATTATCTCTGGGCTGCAGAAGGGCTAGAGTACAAGATTATGGTGTGTTGCATCTGCCTGGGAAACTATGATTTTGCAGGTTCCTTGTGAACTGTACTTTAAAATAGCAAAGACCTCACACTTGCCTCTCTACTGTTCTTACAACCTCAGCTTGCTATTTCTTAATCTTCCCCCTAGCTACCACCCACCTTCCTGCCTGCTGTTTTCAAACTGGTCTTTATTAATAATACAGGCAAAGGATGAGCAGAGCCTGTGGAGTCAGGGGCTGAATGAGATCACTACAGTGGCACTTTGGTGCTATGTCGGTCTCAGGCTGAGGGGAGGGGAGAGCTCTGTGGATGGTCTGCAATAACCCACTCCTGCAACCCTCACCCTTTGGTGCCCAATGCATGTGGGCTGTGGATATGCAGGGCACAGATCAAGCCCTACATGCCAGTCTGAGGCAGGGGAATTCATGACAGTGATTGTTCCTGAAGAGCAGCCAGCAAGAGCAAACACTCCCTTTCTCAGAAGCTTGGATGACCACACTGAGAAATCCTCCTCCTCACTAGTGCTGCCTGGCTGCCCACCCTGCCTATAAGCACCATTGTGACTTCAGAGGGTCGAACTTTGGCCAGGAGGGGCTCTCAGTGAGGCGCAGCCCACTGCTTGGACCGTTGAGACAAGCACCACACCAGTAATTTAGAGGATCACACTAGCCAGCCTTCTGCTCACTGCTCACATGTGTCTCCACACCCCGGTCACCCCTTGCAGTCCTGCTTTGGGCCAGTGCCACAAACTCCAACATCCTCAGCCTGGCCACCCCGCACTGCTGCTGAACTACTCATGTGTTTCAGGCAAGTGCAGGCTCTGCTCCCTTTCAGAGGCTCCTGCTTTCATTAATAATCAAAGGAGCATCAAAAGGCTTCAGGGGCAACATCCAGAATGTTCCCTACCGGCCGTGTGCCAGGAGCCGTTGCAGTGACACAAACCTGCTTGCCTTAGATGCTTTCTTCCTTTGCCGTGTTTTCTGAATCACAGCTGCACTCTGGTCGCTGCACTGCCACTTTAATTACTCCCTAAATTCCTGAAACCAGCTTCCAACCTGCTTGTTGTGTACAAGCTGGAGACTGGTATCAGACAGGCACCAAAAATTTATCATCGATATGTTGACGGTGTAGGCTGTAACTGACCTGATGTTAAGTTTCCCGCAGATAATGTATTCTGCTAGATATCACTTGTCCATTTGTAACAGACTCAGCCTAAGACCCAGCCTATTTTGAGGTTATATCATGTTATGCCCAGCACAAGTATCACTTCATGTCACAGGTCCCAACAAACACTGCAGAAGCAACAGTGACAGAGAGGTCTTTCCAGCAGTTGGGTCCTACACCCAGGAGGCTTGGTTTGCCAGCAGGGAGCACACACAACAGAGGGCTCCCAGCCCCTTCTCCTCCTGCCGTACTTCTCCCTTCCCTGCAGAAAGCTGGCTGATGTGCACTGCAGGAACGTGGCTTGCACTGTCCACATGCAGTAGCAGAACCTTCCATTTCTGAATGGCTGAGCTCACAATGGGCTGGCTTGCTAAGGCGGCACCACCCACCCTGACAGCCTCTCTCCTTACCTGGCAATCTCACACTTGTTCACATCAAGGCCCCTCTTTGGCATGAACCCCATGCCCCTCTGCGGCTCTTTGCTGCTGAAGGTGTTGAGGTAGTGAACATAGGGGGATTCGTCCGTGATCTCAAAGTAGCGAATGCTGCTGTCACCCTGCAAGAAATGAAAGGAGGACCACTCCCAGTGGCTGGAGGGGCCAGCGCTCCCCGTGCCTGCATGCCTGCTCCCTACTAGGCTAGGCAGCCATCGGTTCCCTTCCAGGAAGGCCACCACAGAGCAATGCAGAGTTTATAGCTATTTTTTTTCAAGCTAAAACTTCTATCGCTTGCCAGTTGAATATGTTTCATCTCAGGCTGCTCACAGCAGTCGCTATCAGACAGCACACTGCTGTGTTCTTGCTATCCACGTGGCATAAGCAGAACTACCACAAAGCAGATCCCTACTGTAACCCAAGTACATTAGCTGAACAGTGATAAGTGCTGTTCTTCAAAATACTGTGGTACAGTGACCTGAGCTTCAAGACTGGGGGTGTCAACTTCCACATCTCCTCTTGTGAAAAAGCTAAACTTTCTGGCACAGTCAGGCAGAAAGGCTATAAACCTGTTTCTCTTTGATTCCAGGCAATTCTACTACACTAGCATCTCTGAAACAGCAGAAGAGGTAGCAGATATAAAAGTAGTATTTCTCATTAGCTGTTTAAGAAGATGGGATTCTTGAACGTACTTGTATGGATCCTCCTTTGTAATTACTTGTTCATCTCGTCTTTGGACTTCCTATCTGGACGAAGTCCAAAGCCGTGGCATCAGAAGTGGGCACTTTAGAACACTTAATGCCTACAAATTGCTTTTAGAAAGGAGCATGTGATTCCAGCTTTCTTTTATTTAACCCCACAAAATTACAGAGTGTTGCTACACGCTCCATCATCTTCAAGCACAAGGAGGATAACATCTAAAAGGTATCTTCCTCCCACACTAACGTACAATCATTCCGGTCAACACCAACAATAGATGTTTTGATGACAGTATCTGACTTGTTGCATTAAGAGCAGCTTTACCTAAGTAAATCCATCTCAAAGAAACATCCAATTACATACCAGGCCCTCACAGGGCTGACTTCACAGGCACTCTGTATGGTCCTGCAGAGTGAGGATCAAACCGGTTTCAGAGCAGCCTGATTTGTCTGCAGCCCTGACCATTGCTGCAGTGCCATTTTTTTGGTTCTACTTTTCTCAATCGAGATGCTTGGGGGACATTTCCAAGGCATCATTCATTCAACAGGAATCTCCCTCTAAACACACCCAGTCATTCCAAAAGCTTCTCCTTACCTTACCACACAAGTAAATAATATTGGTATCTGGATCGTAGAACGGCAGCAGGACCCCGTTGCTGGTGTCCATCTCATGGAGGGCTATTGGCTCCTCCATGTTTTTCTGGAAATAAAAAAATGACAGTGACAATAATGAAGAATGGAAAAGCTCATGTTAACATAGGATCAAAATTATTAACAGTTCTTTGTAGCTAGTGAACACACAGCGGTGTCTTCACCACCCTGAAGAATCTGTGTGTTACAATAACGAATGCTGTAAATGTTCACAAGCTTATTCATTCCTCAGGACATTTTAATCACAAAATGCAATAAAAACAGGACCCAAGAAAATTCACAAAGCCAAGGGAAAGATGTGATATAGTCATTTTATCAAGTGTCTTGTGCCAGTGTGATGGGATTGTTGCTGTCTTGCTCTGCACTTATAATGTATAGAATGAAGCAACTTTCACACAGCCATCTGCTCTGTGTATGTCATCTCAGACACTTCAAACATGCAGCTCCCAGCTTCACCACTGCTTTTGGTGAGGCCGGGATTGGTACAAGAGAACTCATTTCCTTTACTGAGTGAACATCCAGCCTAAATAATGGCAATACCTTCTGGCACAGGAAGCTTGCATAGGAGCAGGCAGTAGATGGAAGAGGGAATATGGTGAAGTATATGAACTATGAATTTAGTGGGTGACTGCAGACCTGGGCTAGTAACTCAATGGATGTTACAACAGCAAAGTAGTAATGGGGCAGGAACCTACTGGATTCCAAAGGGCAAGCTGCCGTTCGCTCATGCGGCTGAAGCCAGTTGTGAAGATGTTTCCATCAGCAAGAAAAATAGCACGCATGGGCCGGGCTCCTTCGTGGGTTTTCTCTTTCTCCTGAGAAGAGATTTACAGGTTAGCCTATAGCAATGAACAGAAAAGCCCACCTGGTGGTGGCTTCTCTTCTAGCTGCACAGAATCGCTGGCAGGACACACTGCTCCTCCAAGCAGGATGCCGACTACATGCAGCAACATCCAACTATCTTTGCCTGATGCTTGAGGGAAGAAACCAATTACTAAACTACAAAAGAAGCGGTCATTCCTGGCTTGTTTCAGCTTTGCCTATCAGACTCTTGCAAGGTTGGAGGAAGACTTCTCTGCAAGCTACGACACATATGCAGGCTGCTAAATCTCCACTTTGCATACACAACTTTGGAACTGTAATTATACAAAAGGATTAGATGCGGAATTACACTCCTGCAGGTTTTAAAACTGAGCCTTAAAAGCCTAGTTCAAACACTAATCCCAATAAACCCAGACAAATCCTTCAACCACTGCTATCCCTTCTGTAATTTTTTCCTCACTTTGAAAAACACGACTAAACATGGTATACGTACTAAGCAAGAAGGTTCTTTCTCTACATGCTCTTGCTAACTCTGCTGGAGTGAAACTCAGTTGCTTCTTTAATTATCATGCAAACTTACAGCAACAATTTCTTGTTTCCTGGGGTCAATAACTCGAACTTTTTTGTCTTTGGAAGCTGTACAGATTAGGCTGCCATTGCGATTCCAGCTCACATTGTAAATCATATCCACATGCATGTCATCCAAGTTTATGAGGGCTTCACCTGTTCCCACATTCCAGATGATGATTGCATTATCACAACCTAAAATGGAAAATAACAGCTAAAGTCACAACACTGGTGTATATAGACAAAAAGCCAGCAGCAGGGAAAAAGGAATAAAACCTGTTGCAGCTCCAAAGCCTCAGATGCTGTCTCTTAAACACACCCTGTGCACCATCATGTACATGGAGCCCCAGGCAACACATCCTCACTCAAATACAGGCTCAGAGAGGGGACCAATCAGGCGAGAAGGCACAAAACTCTTCCCTTGAAAGCATTGAGCACCTTCTCAGAGGTGCTGTAGCTGTCCCAAACAAAGGCAGTTTATGTGGGAGCATTTGGGCACTGCTCCCACAGCTGGCCACCACCCAGCCAACGTGCTGCCTGCAGTCTGGGGCGTATGTGGAAGTGTGCCCTGGCCACTGCTACTGCAGGAGCTTTGCGGAGGAGCTCTTGGGTCTTCGCTCAGCTGCAGGACCACAGAGCAAGAGATGCCAAGGGCAAAGAGGCGATGTTCTTACAACTCTATATGTGAGAATACTGATTGGCAGCCAGTCATTGCCTTTTCAGGTCAGAGATTTGCGGCAGAAAGAGTAAAAGCGGCACGGATGGAAAACGGGCAAGTGACAGCAGGAGAAGCAGCAGAACAAAGACGAAAAAGAATGGCAGGCAGCAAAAACTGACGTCAGCAGTTTCACAAGGACTACAGCTATCAGGCAGGTGGTTTTGTTCAATGACCGGACAGCAAGAAGACAAACAGTAAAGCCTAAGATAAGATGACAGCAAAATAAAGAACAGGACTGGCAGACCAGGTAAGGGAAGGAAAGCACAATGTGTGACTGAGCAGTTTCTCCTAAGGCTCCGGAAGGATGAAAACATGTAAGGAGGCAAAAGATAACAATCACTCTGAACTCCCAAAGGGCATGAAAGACATGGAAAATCAGTTTGTTGTCACCAGGGGGAACCCTAGAGACTGCAAGGACCTGACAGCATCCCTTCTCCTCTGTGTTTCTTAGGAGTAATCCTGGCTGGACTGCCTGGACATACACATCTTGATGCTTGTGAGTACAGGAGTCCGAGGAAGCTACCCAAGAAAAATCACCTTCTCCTTTTCTATGTTCTCACCCTGAGTTTCATTACATTAACTGCCACAAGGTCTGCAACTCCAAGCATTTCTGGGGAAACCAGATCAAAACCAAACTAGTACCTCAGAAAGCAGTTATATCAGCAGAAAATACAGCTCATATGACAGTCCAGCTGAAAGGATTGGTTTCTTTTATTGGTCTCCAACCTAAAGGTCATGCTATGAAAGCCTCAGACCGTGCTAACAGCTAATTACTTATCTATTTTATTTCCATAATGATGTGACTGTTTTTCAGTGGTCAAAACAATCTCATTGCATGGACCATACTAGTCAAGGAGACAATTTGGAAAATGCTGAAATGAAAGCTTGTAGAAGGAACAGCCAGATTCTGGGATACCTTGCAGGGATCAGTGAAAAGGAGAAACAGTTGAGCCTTTTATAAAAGTATATAAAAACAGGGATGAGGAGAGTGCAGATGTAAGTAGTTATCAGTGGGTGAAACTTGCAGATCAAATAAAGTCTGGAACAATTTTGATACTGTAATTCATGCCTCCAGACAATTTCCTGGTTCTTGTCCCTGTAAACTGAAGATAATAAAAGGCTAAGATAAGGAGGGGGCCGTGAGCCATGCGTCCCAGCGTTCCCAGGCACTGCCGTTAGTCTTGTGATTCACCAGCCCTAGGCAGCTAGGAGAGAAATGGAAAAGGAGTCAACAAGCTCTCTCCAAAATACCTGGTGTGCAAGCAAAACGCGAGAGGCAGATGCTTGTTGACCCCACAGCCCTGATGCACCGTACCTGCACTGAGCAGCACGTTGCGTGCCGTTGGGTGCCAAGACACAATGCCAACTCTCTTGGAATGGCCTTCTAACACTACCACCGGCTCTGTCAGGGAGAGGGTGAGTCCATTCTCAGGAATCTGCCATACCTGGAGAGGAGAAAGGAAAGATGGTTAGCCAAGGGCCATCCCCTCTGAAAAGCACGTTACTCATTTGCTTCCTGCATCCTGCGCCACGCCACGGCAGAAGTCCGAGTTGTCACTTCTCAATGTAAACAGGAAGAGAGAATCGGGGAGAGAATCGTTCCCAGTTACCAGTAAACCTTTGGCTGATCTGTGCGTAACATCCTTCCTAGCTCTTGCTGCCAGCACACAACCACCGGCTACTTACACTGCAAATGCCCCGTTATTGCTGTGTCCAGAGATCCACTCATCTAAGATGCTGCCTGAGAAGGATTCAAAAGAATTTGCCTTGCAGCTCAAATTCCATCTGAACAAGCTGCGGTCTTTTCAAATTATGCTTGTACCTTGGAGGGGCAATATTGTAGCTATCCTGGTGCCTACTTTTTATTTCTTTAGAAATACTAGCAATTAGTTTTCACATTATGTTTAGAGCCTGCTTTCAGATGCCATTTAACTGGGGAAGAGCAGTCTGGTCCTGGCAAAGGCTGAAGCAGCCCAAGTTAGCGTTGCAGAAACTACCTTTGAATGCAGCAAACTGCCTGTTCGCTTCTTGCCTGCTTCATTACACAACCCTTCTGTTGGAACCATCTTGATCAAAGTGTCATCAGGAAGAGGAACAGACCCCCAAGGATTGCAGAGCACTGGAATTCCAGCTGTGGAGTCGGAGCAGGTTTATGCACTCAAGGAGGTGGCTTCTGCAACTGGCAGGGACCAGGGACAGGAGAGACAAAACCCAACACCTCATGCTCCGAGGCAGGATCAACCCTACCAAAACTATTCCTGCAATTCTACACTGGGCAATCACCTTTGAACTGAATTTGACCTACATACAGTGTATTAAAAAAATTCCATAGAAAGCCCATCAGTGAGCAATTATAGCTAGCTGTAGATAGGTGGCAGCATTAGAACACATTTGCTTCGCCTTCTATTGTTTGCTTTTACTGGAGTTAGAGAATAGGGCTTGCCAGACCCTGCCCACGATGCCCAAGCAAGCTGTCAGAGCCGAGTGGATTTCGGAAGCGAAGCAGACAGACATGCGTGAGGGTGACGTGGATTTTTGCGCTAATCCCAGTTTCTCCCTTCTTGCAGGGATGGCTGCTGCTTAAATAAAACCCACCGAGATATAAAAATTCTTAGCGTGTACCAGCTCACCTCTAAATAACCCTAAAACGATTTCACTTTTCACTGACGCAGCTCTCGGCGCCATCCCTCCCAGCACCCTCAGCATTCCAGGAGGAATGACCCGCAACAGGCACACAACCTCAGCAGAGAATTTCTCTCCAAGGGTTGCAAAATCCCTCTTTCTCTTCCTGCCTGATGGAACAGTGCTAGCAACAAGATGACATAAACCAAGGCTTTTACCAGCAATCACATTTTAAAAATTGGGTTGCAAAGTGGAGCTGTTCAGCCTGGAGAAGCAGGATGTCATCCTGCTCGCTCCCAGTTCAGCGCCAGCTTTGCTAGTGACTGCAGCCACAGCGTGCTCTCGGAGGATTGCGCTGAAACACAACACACCTTGCAAACTGCAACAAATCATTTCACCTGCTCACTACACAATAAAATGGGGTTACAAAGCTGTCAATTTTTATAGAAGCAGCTTTCTTCTTGCCAGTCAGGGAATAACAACCTGACAGTAGCAACAGTTTAAAACATGTCTGCTGAAAGGGAAACTTTAATGTCAGTCTGCTAAAACTACACTTAATGTCATAACTGTATGCAGGTCTCTCAGATGAACCACCTCCAAACCCCTTGCAATTATAAGCACTGATGCAATGCTGCAGAAAACAGGTATTACCTAAGGCAGTTAAGAAAGCTGGAAAGAGAGCATGAGAGCTGGGAGACCCCAGCAGAAGAGGCGATGCAGGAGAGCCTGAAGAGAGCTCTGAAGCACAGGTGTGGGAGGTGTCCACCAGTGCAGGGGTGGAGGATGCTCAACACGAGCAGCTCAGGTCTGACAGCTCCACCTGGCAGGCAGAGGCTGGGGCACAGCTGATGTGGGGATGGAAACAGAAAAAACACCAAAACCACTTCTCCACTAGATGAAAAGGCCATGACAGCCAAGACTGACCTATGCAAGTTGACGTTACCCCAAGGATTAAGCAGGAAGACAGACATCTGGTTATTCCAGAGTCTTGAGGAGCCTTAAAAATGGCAAGCCTTGATGAACACAGCCATTTCTTCCCCTGAGAGAAATGGTGTGATAAAGTGGCCTGTCCCAACTCACTCTCTTTGTGCAGGAAGCTTTGAAAATTAAATTTATTCACAAAAAGACCCAGGAGCAGCACAAGTTCTGGGCCAAGCATGACCTGCAGACAGGCCATGCAGGGACAGCAGCCGGGTCAGAGCAGCTTCCACACCTGCAGCCAACCTTCCTCCCTGCCGAGGGGCAGCTGGAGCAAAGGGACAGGGTCCCCGCGATCCTTGTTTCTGTTTTGCGCTGTCTAAGCCAGGAACAGTGCAGGGATCCTTCTGTGCAAGTGCAGCTTTTTAGCAAAGTAACTTGCATGCCAGAAAACTCCAGGACCAAGTTTAAATGTGAGCCAGCGAGTGCAGGGGGTAGGAGAGGAAAGGAAGATATTAGAGGCAAAATACCAACGAAAAGGATTTTTTAAAAACCTCTGGAGGACAGACATTTTTTTTTTTTCTTTAAGGGAAAGCCCTTATAGTTTACAGCAGCTGCAGACCAGTGTAATCCTCTGCAGATTACAGAAACTATTGACCTAATAATCCTGCTCGGTATTGCAAAAAAAAAAAAAAAGCTAGGAGTGTGAAAGGTCAGGGTATGCTCCCAAGTGCCCTGGCCCACTCATTCCTGCACAGGGTGGGGTGCCTGCCTTCAGCATGGGATGAAATTAGATTCACAGGGCAAATTAAGGAACTTTCACTTTGGATACAGGGCCCAGCCTGCTGAAGGTGAGGACTCAGGATGAGTACACAAAGAAAACCTTAAAATATTGCAAGATTAACTGAACATCAGTAACAGTTTATCAGCTCTCCCACTAGTGGAGTGTTTTGGGTTGCCGGGGATTTTTTTTGTTTTGTGGGTTTGGTTTTTTTTAAGTTAACACGGCTGGTTTGTTTGTGATCGAGGAAGTGAAGTCACGCCACGGTGGTGTAGAGGTTTGGGTCTCAGAGGAAGAGCAGAAGGGAAACGTTTTGCACAAAGAACACGTGAGAATGAAAATAAAGCAAACTTTTTCAGCACTTTTTAATACCCTTTATAGAGAATCAAAACCTGTCTCTTCTGGCTCTGCACCAACCTGCAGAGAAAATTAAGTCAATTCCCAGGAACAACGTCAATTCTTACATTTACATTATGTGAGGAAACAAATGAGTTTGAGCCCTGGGTTTTATCTGTGTCCCTGCTCTTGTATCACTGCAGGAAAAGCCACTTTGTGCATCTGATTTGTAGCTGTAAGACTGTCTCCCCATCTAGCCAGTCCTGGTTCATCCTGTCCTTGTACCACATCTGAAGGGTCTGCTAACAGGTCGGTGTCCCAGGTCATTGCAAAGGCTCTGGTTTAATTTTTAAAACAATTTGCTCAATCGAATGTACTCTACTCTGGCCATTACGTGCAAACTCATTAGTATTCACCTTCTGAGGAAGCAAATTTTCCGTATCTGAGAAAGGCTCTCTGATATCATCTACAAGCCTTTGTATAATCAAACATTTTGCAGCTGAATTAAAAAACCTGCAGTACATTACAGTCACTCAACAGAATATCAAGCATGAATATTTAAGTAATTCCTTATTTGTTGGCACAAGAAAATGATTCTTCAAAGAGAACACCAGAAGAGGCCACAGAAGGTATCTGCGTGCCACAGTGTTTTAAAGGAAGTCTTTCTGAGAGCAGTTCAGAGCGGAGGAGATGGGGACTCCCCGTCCTGCTCTTCTGCAGAAGGAGAGAGAAATTCAGCAAGAAACCAGCAAGCGGGGCAGAGAGGCTGCTGCTATTACCTACACTGCATCGCTTGTCTGATTAGGGCTCTTGTGTTACACTGGACATATGAAGCAGGCCATGTTCTGGAGAACTGAGAACAAGGCATAAAGAGGAAATACTAACCACTTGCAGACTACAAGTATTTCATTATTATCTCAAAACACTTCAAGTGAGTTGCATTTGCCAACTCAAAAGGAATGTGTTGGCTTTGCACTCCAATTGGCAAGGGCAGGAAGGGACAGAGGCCAACACGTGCCCCAAGGAATACCCAGCGTGGGACGAAGGAAGAGCATTCGCTCCTCCACAAGCCTATGCTCCCACAGAGAAGAAAGCAGGTGGTGTGTTGGAGAGGTCCATTCTACTTTTTCCTCTGCTGGGATCAGACAGTGATGTGCTTATACCCACTGTCACCGTGACTTGCACAAAGGTGGTCCTGCAAGGGTGAGGTGTCCTAAATGCTGCCCCCCACCATCATTTTCTTCTCCACCTCCAAATAATTTCTGAATGCATCAGATGTGACAGCAGAAGTAATGAGTGTATCACCTGAAACTGTCAGATCACACCTATCAAGTGCCTTTCATCAGACAAATCTCAAGGCAGCTGCAAACAGTTAAACCTAAAGCTGTCCAAGCCACAAAGCTAAGCAGTATCAGAAAAAGATGTTTTCCTACCCAGTCCCTTACTTCAAACCCTGGTCTAATGATCTCAAACACCATACTTGTTCAAGGTTTATATTCAGCTCACAGTGTATTTCTACCTTCTACAGATCTGAGTTTTTATTTATATGAAGATGCTTCTGGCTTTTGAAAGGGCCAAGTTAACTTTCCTTGTGCAACACAAAGTCTGCAGACAGTTCAAAGTTATGGCTGCAGGGAATCAGCCCTCTTCATCTCTGAGACAGTAGATTAGATAGTATCTCCAAGCCATGCTCTATGCCTCAATGCATGTCTAGCTGACATTGATGAGATCTGTTGTGGCAGAGGGTAAGAACCTAAATCCTTGAGTGCCAAGGCACAGATGGTCTTTAAAAACATAAGGTTTTTTTTTAAAAGCAGCTGGCATTTCTGCACAAAGCCACATGATTTCCTCTACCCCATCACTTTTTCTCATTTCACATTGGCTAATGAAGAGTTCAGTGCTGATGAACAACCACATATCCTTTAAAGTAAGATGAGTTTATTCAGTGACAGGCTGTTCAGGAAGCAGGACTCCAAAACCTTTATTGAAGAAAAGCAAAGAAAACAGGATGCTAAATTACCCGTGCCAGGACAGAAAAGCGATTAAAAATGGGAAGGCTCATTAGCTCATCCAGTTTGTTTCCAAATAGTCCAGGCCAGGGTTGTTCTTTGCATACTCTAGCTCTGTCCAGCCTAGTTAACAACTGTCCTAAATGATTTGGGAGACATTTCCCATCAGCAGTTAAGCTGAATCTTCTAAGTATCACATAAGTCTTTAGCTAGTCCTCTTTGCTTTCTTCATTGCTACTGTCGGCACTCAGCTTCACTGCATTTTAAACCTCCAGCTAACGTGCATCTAACATCTTCCAAATCAGGAGTTACATATGCTCATTCCTTCGAGCGCAGCAAGGACTCACTTCACCTTCCCAGCTGCTTGCTCCCTTCCACTCAAGACATGATCACACCAACGGGTACCACACACAAACACAAGTGTGCGAACTTGCAGCCAGCTGCACTGTGGTGTCTGTCCATGTGTGTTGCCTCCAGGGACAGAGAAGCTCACCCCTTGCTTCAGCGTGTGCAGATAAGCAGCAACCGCAGAGCAGACAACCTACCGTGAACCCACGCCCCACGGAGCTTGTTTGTGCAGTTGTAGGCTCAGAGCCTTGCAGACAGTTTGTGCCTACATTAGAAGCATTTGGAGAACTTGTAGTTGAACACTGTTGGTTTTTCTACATAATTCAATCCCTCTGGAGCCTCACAACATACTTCTCATTGCACTGGATTAGAGACTTATTTTGCCTCCAAGAAGGCAGCTATGGACCTTAGCTTTGCCTGCTTCTGTTGATGCTCATGTTTCAGAGATGGTTCCTTCCGAATCGCAGCCCTTCTGGATCCTGGTTTCTGGAGGAACATTCCTGCATCCTTCAAAGCTTAGTTCTAGCCCAGTAGTGAACATTACAAACACAGAAGCCTGTTGTTTTGTTTAATATTAAATATAGTACATTTTGTTAACATGCTTCAGCTTCCAAGACTGAGAGATCACAGGCAAGAGCTGTCCCAGGAGAAGTCTCTTGGGATGAATCCCCTCCCAAACATTTTAACGATGAACAGAAGCAAAGGAATTTATCTGACATGATCTATAATAAGATTTCAATATAACATTCAGCCTACAGCATTTCTAAATATGGCCAAAGATCACTGAAGTTATTTGGCATTATTTCATCTTACAAGGATTTTCTTTCACTTATTCTGCTGTGTTTGCACACACAGGATTCCACATCCATCATGGAGCAAGGTCATCTATTGTTCAGTGGGCTCTGACTGAGGTAAAAGAGGTCTCAGGACCAAGACTGGCAGGTGCAGGATTTGGATTATTTATTTATTTCTAAAACCCACCTTTTGACATCTACTCACAACCTGTAGATATAGGAAAAAATGAAAACATCACCCTTAAATCAAGGGCTGAAGCAATTCTGAAAATCGATGGGTTTGTTCCCTTTTGATCCCCACCTCTTCCCAACACACCATACTACATCCATTAGGAAATCTGAGGTAAGGAACCACCTCAGTCTTCTGCAAAGCACCAGAAATCAGAACACATCAGCGCTGACTGGTACTTTCTTCTATTCCTCTTCCCAAACATCAGACAAATCCCCAGGGGAAGGAAAAATGGAAGAGCAACTGAAGACAAAGCCAGGAAGACACAGGCCAAGTCTGTTGCTCAAAGAGCCATCTCAGTGCTGAAAGGATTCTTCTCAGAAATCTGAGATTGCACCTTCTCCAACATAATGTGAGAAGGAAGTGCCAGTTGTGAGAGGCCAAATTCTGCTGTTATGCAGGTAATAAAGCTTGCTCTGCTATTTTTGCTCCAATTTTTGGCTAGGTCCTGCAGCCAAAATAGCGTTTCTTATGCTGAGACAAAATGCAATCTGCAGAATGCCTGTGACCACTCTCACCTCAGCAAGGACTCTACCCTTGGCATCGGTACAGGACATCTCTTTAGAAATACAAGTGTCATTTGCAGCAGCATTTTGACTGTGAAGCAAACACTGCCCCGCAAGACAAATTAAACGCACTTACCATGACGGTGCAGTCCTCAGAGCCACTGGCAATGACCTGGTCATTATGAGGACACCAGTCTATGTCCAGCACCGGTCCCGTGTGGCCACACACTGTTGGGTAGGACTTGTCAATTCTGCCTGTCTGAAGGGGGGGAAACAAGGGAGAGAGCTGTAATATGCAGATATCACAGAGCACATATCACAGAGCAGAGGAAGATGCTTCCTAATTCTCCATTAACTCTTTCAGTATTCACAAGTCCATGAAATTTGAATCATCTCATGTATCAGTACAGTAAATGGACCAGCAACTCTTCTACAGCACCAACTAGCTGGAAACTCCTGATGGTGCAAGACAAAGGTTCAGAGGTTCAGCACGGAAGGCTTTGCTCCCCATCGGATGCAGGGATGCTTTGCTGCCCGTATCCCAGCATTTGCTGCGACACTGTCTCTTTGTCTGTCCCCAGTGTTTCAGAAGAGGGATCTGCCTGCATGGTGAAGCTCTGGTTTTGCCTGTGCTTCACAACAGCAGCCAGTGACAGCTAAGGATAACCAAGCCAAAATGTTAATTGAAGGGTGTTGCTGGTCATTGAATTTACCAGGCCTGCTTGTTTTCATCATATAAGTATTTTGCTTATATGGGAAGTTTTTAGGCCACAGTTGTGCAGCATAAAATACTGTTTTCAGGAATAAATACTGCTGATACAGACTGCCACAGCCACCCACCCCTGATCCATACCTGCCTCTCTCTGGCCAGAGAACCAGGGCCACCAGCATGCTGCCAAAGTCAAGCTCACTACACAGATAAACCTTCCAAGAAAACAAGCTAATGAGATGTTCCCATCTGAACTGAGACAAACCTAGTGATGCCAGCACAGTTCTTGCAAGTGCAACAACTTTGCCAACTGGGTCTACATTTTGCCAATGGAGCCCCTTAATATCCTGAAGTACCTGACACCCCCCCACACTGCTGATGCACCTAATACCCCAGCATCCTCCATGTGAAAGGAAATAAAAATCACTCTAGCTAATCATCTTTATCTCTCTTGGTCAGGTCTTGCACACACAGGAAGCAGTATTTAAAATACTGAAGACACACGGCAGTAGTGGCAGGGCGAGCAGGAGACTCCTGCACTTCCAGGGCCAGAGCCTGGGTCCCGTTCCGAAGGGTTTTGTTTCCAGGGAATGCCGCGATGGTCTTTTCATGAGCGATGGGAGAAGGAGAGGTCTGGTACAGGGTCATCTTCTTTCGTGTTTAAACATGCAGAAGAAATGGTTGGCATTTCACTTCTGCCATTCGGTGATGACATTCTCCAACCTTTGAGGTTACACCTTTTAATATATGCCTCCTACCCATCTCCATGCAGAAGGCTGTTCCTATTCAACACTGTCTTATGTACAAAGGATCAGAATAATGGTTGATACTGGCTTTTGAAGACTACTGACCTGAAGACCTCTACTGGCAACAAAACAAGATATAGATCCAAACAGACTAAGTTACAAAACCAAAACAACCATTATTCCCCAAAATGGACAAATTTACGTTTCAAAAAAAGACTTAAGTGATTCCAGTGCTTTTGAAATTATTAGAAGTGAAAGTGTTGTAGATGAAATGCCATAAACCAGACATTCAAAAATTAAAGTCTGCGTAATCCCTCTTGGATGCCATAATGTGAAATAGGATTTAAAAAATTAATACACCCAACTGACATGTATAGTCCATCCATTTTAATTTATCTAATTAAAAAAGAACCATGCAGAGCATATGCGCACGAACAGATTTCAGAAGTCACATTACAGGGCAAATACAAATATAGACCTAAACCAAAAGGAAAAATACAACTAATACTGCGAGACGTCAGTGACTACCTGTTCTTGCTCATAGACAAGGCTCAGAGTAATCCTCTAAGAGGCGCCTGTGGTAATTATTTGCAGGCTGCATGAGTGCTTGTCAGTTTAGTTTAGAGTTTTTACAGTAATTTATTACTGGAGGGAGGAAAAAAAAATTCAATTTGAACAAATTAAACCACAAACTTCACCTTTCAGTTTTGATCACGATGAACCTGAACAGCACAAGCAGCAGCAGCCAACTGCCTGTGACAGCCAGCTGACCACAGGGGCCAGGCAACACCACCGCCTGCTTTTGATCACCTAAAACAAAGCTCATTTTTTGAATCAGCTATCTTGTACTTCCATTAGCTCACTAAATGGCAGTGCTCTGACAGCAGTGAGGAAAACAAGACAACAGAGGCTCCATGTGAGCCTGTGGCAAAAGGGAGCTCCTGATGCCTGAAAGCAGAAGGGACCAGCACAGCCACGGGCTTCCAGCTCCCACGCGGGGAGTGAGTCCCCTTCCCTTGGCAGGCAAAGCAGCAAGGTAAAGCTCAGTCTTGTCACCAAGCTAGAATAAAACTCAATCTTGTCATCAGGCTGAGGAACTTGAGATGGATGCGCAGGCGCGGCTGTTTTGGACAAGGACAGCACACATTTCTCAGGCCAGAGCTATCTGGATCAAGAAGAAATTGCAGATACACAAAGGGGAAGTTAAACCCAAAAGAGCAGAAACATCTGCACCATGTTGCAAGTGAATACATGCTTATCTGGATCACCTGTAAAGTGCGCCCTTTTCCTGCCTGGATGTGGACAGTGACACACAAAAACCATTTATAACAAGGGAACAGGCAGAGTAAGCATGGGGAAAATGAGATGTTGTTTAGAAGCAGAGTGGAAGATGCAATAACTTCAAGCAACCTCAAGCATATTTATCCACAAAAATTTATAAAATCGAGCAAGCAGCGTACAAACAAGAGATGATGTCACGCTGCCTGTGAACACAACAGCTTCCTCCCGCCTCTGGCAGAGGAAGACAACGCCAGGGGAGATGCGCAGCCCAGCAGCAACAACTTGGGCACGGCACTACTGCACTAGAGGACCAGCTCAGCTGCTCACCAGGGTTCACAAAGAATATTGTCAGAACAGCAAAATGAGAATAAATAAGGATATAAATGGACAGAAGGGCTTAATGGCCAAAAGGCTGCTGTGCTGCTCGAAGCTGCAGTTTGGCTAGCAGAAGTCTGACCACTTTCAGAGAAGCTACTGACTTGTGGTCAGAAACACAGAACCGTCTTCACAGTGCAGAGGAAACCAGAGTGCTTTCCTTAACACGTAACAAAAAGCAAGAGCTCTCCTTGTCAATGCTTCTAAATGTACTTCATCTGCTCCACTTTTAAAAAAAAAACAACACACTTT
>VZTV01033576.1:28300-54426 GCA_013400875.1 Anhinga rufa | reverse complement strand
GGTCTTGCAGAAAAAAACACCCTATGGAGGTAATGTTTCCTCTCAGTGTTATTCGGCATCTCCTAGGGGAAACGGACCTTCTACTGACAGGGGCTGGAGGGGAGGAAGGTACCTGGGACTTCCCCGGAGCAGAATCTGCCTTGGCCCTGTAAGGCACCATCTTCTGCTCCGCAGACCGGGGCTCGCTGCAGCTCTCCAGGCGATGCCGCCAAATTAAAGCCAAGCCAAGCCCTGGAACGGGCAGCCCAGGAGCAGCGCCCTGTGCTCAGACCAGCCGGAGTCCCCAGCTTGCATCGGCCAGAACCGGCGGTCACACATCAGCCCGGGGAGTTACCTGCAGGGACACGTTCTGGAGCCCGAGTCCTGCTTTCCATGCTGTGCGAATGCATCCCCGGCTGCATCTTCCGGAGCGACGTCCCACTTCCAGCAACAGCCAAGGGGAAAGATAAAAGCGCCGACGGGTTTTAGACAGTCTTCAAAGCTGGAAGGGGGGAGCACCAGAAGCATCCATGCTCTCCCCATCGGAAAACAACTCACCATGAGGTCCGTGCCCACAGAAGCTTTGCCCTTATAATCCCAGGAACACCCCACGAAGCTCAGCTCCCACAGAGCATCCCCAGCCCTGGGCCCCAGCGAGAGCCCTGCCCAGCCCAGCGGGGTTCTGACCTCCCCTGCTCCAGCACAGTAATCTTCTCAGCCTCCAAACATGCTGCCACAGGAATATCGGAAAGGGTTAATTCCTCAATTATCATTATTTTTGGTACAAAAGCCTCTCGGAGCACCTGCTGTGCACAGCTCCCATACTGGGCCATGCCACGGTGCTGGGAGGAGCAGCGCCATCAGCACAACCAAGGGCAGCTGCAAACACGGAGCTGCTGCTCGCACGGGGAGAGCCGGGGAGCCCCAACGCACCCGGAGCAGTAACAAACCGCCCCTGCCCTCCTGCTGTGCACAGGGGCTCCCCGCCGCGTGCCTGCCTCTGCTTGGCCGCACCAACCTTCCTCAGCGCAGGGAGCAGTTGGGGCAAATCAGCCATTATCGTTTCAACTGCAAGACCGTGGGCAGGCTGCAAGGACGCACGCCACGTTTAGGGTGCTGGATACAGTGGCAAATTCGGAAGAAAATTCATGCGATGCTGTCATTTATCAAGGGCAAAAATTAGAACAAAACTGACATGAAGCTCTAGCAATAACCACCAGGTTTTCATTCCCACTCTGAAACCCATCTTCCCAAGCTATAAATCAGACTGAAAATCATGAACTATATTGAAGCTCTGAAAGCTCTGGCTCTCGGTGGGATAAGGTCTATGCCTGGATCTCTTGCCGGAGAGAGTCCCTACCTTCGCAGCACAGCCAGGAGATGCTCAGGTTTAAAACGTGAGTGGCAACAGCAACTTAAACCACATGGGAGCGACTGCCAGGTCCGGACGCTGAGCCTGCCGCAGTCAGTCGCGGGCGAGGAGCAGCCGAGGGGCTCAGCCATGGGCAACCCTCCCACTGCTTTTCGTGGCGATATTTGTCCCCGTGGCGCAGCCTGCGGTCTGGGCCCCCGGAGAGCAGCGCACCCGCTCAAGATGCCCACAAGAGGTATCTGTACAAAAGAAAACCCAACATATGTATTGCCCTGCTAAAGCCCAGGAGGGAACAGCAAAGTCGCTTGGACCAGCGCACAGTCAAGCAGCAATCTGCTCCTGACAGATCTTTCATGGAATAGAAAGTCTTTCATGTTTAACAAATACTTTAAGGGTTGAGCGATCACCCCGGCTTTACAGACCAGGGCCACAGGTTATATATATATATATATTTTATTGGAGTAGACAGTATTTTTCTAGTTCCACATTGCCACGTGCAATGCTATAGCTAAAACATTCACCCAGAGAGGGAGATGGGAAACTTTGCATGGTACTATATTTGCCAGTCTCTTTAGCGCTGTTTTTTAGCAGCTGTCAGCATACTAAGCTGGGCTATTAGGTGCTCAGAAGCTTGTCGTCTTTTCTTCTGGCTTAAAGTAACCCCACCACCACTTTAAGCCTTACCCTAGCTGCAGGGACACCCCCAGGCCCTGCCAGCCGGCCCACCAGTGCCACAGGAACACTGCTTGGCCATCAACCTTAGCTCTAGAATTGCTATTTTGGGGGGGAAATTGTCAGCAGTTCCATTGGAGCCTGAGCCCGCCCAGTATTTAGCTTTTAGGCAGCCACTGCCAGACAGAGGAATACCACAATAGGTCAGAACAGAACAGGGAAGAGCAGCTGAAACCTTTCACGTGCAAATCTCCCAGTGCTAGAAATAGGCATCTACATTCTGCACTGGGTTATTAAGAGACTAACCCCCCCTTCCAGGGCTTGAAAGGATTTTATTTGACAGCATCAAGAGCCTCCTGGACATGCCACAGCCAAGCAATATTGATCAACGCTGCAAAAATCCCTCTGCACATCTTTGCCCTGACGTCATCCAAAGAGCAGCATCTTTTCTTATTTATGAGTGGTAACAGGCATCGCTTTCTGCACTTCTTCGGCTGCCTCACACAAACACTTCACGTACTGTTCTATTCAGACAAAGCCCAACCGAGCCTAGTTCCTTTCGAAGGAGGACTGGGCTTCTGAGTCCCGGTCTTTAAACCATGCTGCCTCTCTGCTACGCTGGAGTATATAATGAGAGGACCCTGTAAAACCTCCTGGGTGGGAAAGGGGAAAAACGCCAGCCATTCCTTGTGGGGAAGCAAAGGGCTTTCCAGATGCTAGAGCAACCCCCCAGACGAGCAGGTCAGACATCTAGCAATCCCGCCCACGCACCCTGCTTGTGTCATTACACCAGGGTGAATTTTCTCCTGATCTCCCTTGGACCTCAAAGAGGGTAAAACGCTTGCTCTCCTTCCTCTCAAATCTGTTCTGTTGTCAAAAAAAGCCAGTCTGGAGGAGGAAAGCGGAGTCCTGAAATCATCAGTAAGACCTTCCTTTCAACAGCAACAGGTTTGCTGCACCCAGGGGCAGGCTACGAGGAGATGTGCTCCAGTTCTGTTCTCCCAGCATCCTCCATCAAGCCCAAGACAGTCAGTGTGGTCCTTCTGCTGCAGCGTGGCACGTGCTCATGAAGGAGCAGAACCAAAGCGGTATTTACAGTCTGTCCTTAAGCACAACAGGGGCTCCTCTGCACTGCAGCAGCTCCGGGCTGCGGAACGAGACAGGACCCGAGGGCCACCCAGGACAGGAGCCAGCCACTGCAGCCAGCCTCCACCATCACATCAAGGCTGACAAGCCCAGCAGTATCGACCCCAACCCTCCTATGCTCTTCCCACTTCAACTGATGGAGCTGGAAACCTGAATGTGACTTGGCCTTGCCATCCCTGAGCACTGCTCTACACCAGCCAGGCAGCTCCTGCCAAAGCGGCTGCCCTGGGCTGTCACAGAGGATTTGTGTATTTTTACAACTGCAGCTCTGGTTGAGCTCTGTATTATTTTGGCAATAGGTGCTGCACAGCAAAGCTAAACAATACAGGGAATCCAGACAGCAAAATCAGCCATTGCTAAAAATATAGTGATATAGTAGGGCATCAGACACCGTCATCTGCTCCAGGCTCACCTTTGCTACCGCAGCCACCTGGGAGCCGCAGCAGCCCCATCCCACCGACCTGGCTCCCCGTGGGATTGCTGGGCAGCAGAACGACAAAGGTGCCCAAGGAGAGGGGTGCTGGCCCCTGCACCCCCCCCGGGGCAGATTTCAGGGGAGAGGCTGTGCTCGGGAGAGCAGAACGATGTAATTGGGGTAAAACCCACGCTGCCACCCCTGTGCCTCCCGGGGCTCCCTGTGCTCCTGCTCTGCCCGGGGAGGGCAGGTCCCACAGCAGAGCCGTGTCCAGCTTGCCCAGCTGGCTACTGAGCCCACCCGCACCCCAGCAGATTCACAAAGCGCAAATCCCTGTACTTAGTGCTGCCGCAGGGATGTTTGTTCCCAAGAAGGGAGCTCGGTGCTCAGGCTGAGCCCAGCTAGGATAGCAGCTAGCCCCACTCTTAATGCACTCGCCAAGGAGCCCTCCCCAGAGCCCAGGGCCCGCAGCATTGTTAAACCAGCTCAACGCGAACGGGGGCCGAGGGGCAGCGCAGCACAGGCATGCCTCACCCCTCTTGGGGCATACACAAACACATTCACTTTCTCAAACCTGTGTTGCAAAGCCCCTCTTTGGGGTCATTTTCTTGCCAGCAAGACAGTGTTAACTGTCTGGTTTCCATTGCATTCGCTGTAGCTTGGTGCAAAACACTCCTTTGAGCCACAACTGCCGTCTTCTGGATGCTGGCAGCACCTTCCCTCATTACCTGGCTCCTGCTCTTGCGGCATGGAGCACTGTTGCTCTTTGCTGAAAGGGAAAGCATTACTCTACTGCTGCATGTTTTTCGATTAAAGAAAAATCTAATTACACCAGGATAGATAATAGCCAAAGGCAAGTTTGGACCCTAGTTTTAATCAGCACGCACCAACTAGTTAAATCTGATTATCAGACTACCCAATTGGTTATGTCACAAGCGATAAATCTAGACGACTCTTGCTTGATAAGGAAAAGCCAAGCGAGGCTATTTTAAAATTAAAATCCAAAGGAATTTAGAGTGCTGGTGTGAGAGAAGAGAGCTGAGATTAAGAGGAGACACAAACAAGCTGAAAGGGGGCTGCCTCAAAACTGTCCTCCTGTGCCTTCAGCGGGGGAGGAACAACAGCATCCCACCAGTTACTCGACGCGGGTTTTTCTCAGCACAGGCTTGCACCATCCAGCAGCAGCCCTGCAGAGAGCCCAGCTCGGGCAGCGGGGGCTCACACCGCTGCTGCCCCACAGCAGCCAGGGAAGGTGCCACATCGGGGCACCGCGTCCCCGGGGCGGGCAGCGTGCAGCTGGGCAGCGCTCGGGCGCTGGGCATTCCCCACAGCAGCACGGCACCAGGCCCAGCCCCAGCCCGCGGCTGCGGGCGAAGTCATTGCGGAGGGGCGACTGCTCCGCTGGAGCATCCCAGCTACTCCTGCACCTAACGCACTTTCCTCCCCTCTCTAATCTGACACAGGACACAGTCATTTGTTCAACATTCAAAACGTAGCTTTGCCCAAAGCCATAAGCATGTGATTAAGAGGGAATTAGGAAATAGCTAGCAATTAATTCCAAGCTCAGCTAGTGCCTGACAAGCTGCATAACAAGAAATGCAGTAGGTGATACCCAGTGCACCGGTATTGTTAAATGCAGCATTAAAAGCAGAAACTCTCCAGTGCCTGGGTTGCCCTAATGCGGCACCACCTCCTCAGTGGCACCAACCTGCTGCGTCCCTGGCGGAGGTCAGCCCCTCGCCCCATCCATCGGGGACTGCTGCATCACGTCACCGGCAGCCCAGTCCCAACGGCTCTCACCACAGCTGATGCACCCTCAGCATCTGGGCATCCGGAGACTGGGGACAAATACGTCCAAAGCAAAAAAAAAAACCATATATTAAAGACAAAAGGAAAAATTGTTGATTGTAGACCAGGGGATTAAGTGCAGCTTTACATGTGCTGTGTCACAGCGGAGCTCTCCCTCCCTACTCTACGTTGAGGGGCTGCACTACCACTAAAGGAAAGGATTCCCACCAGGACTGCCCAGTTTCTGCTCTGCATGACCCTAAACCTGCCCCCTCCTGCTCACATCTGCAGAAGCGGCAGCGCCTGCCTGCCCTGAGCACTCACACCCCAGCCCAGCAGAGCATCCACAGCCCACTGCATCCTGCTGGGGGGGTCTTGAGCTCCCATCCCAGCATGTACAACAGACAAGAATGCAGAAAGATTAGGTGGTTGTGTCTCCACAGGGGCATGAATCTGATATTCATAGACTTTCTCTCTTTTAAAGGGCAAAACACTTTGAAACAAACTAAGACAGCTTGAATGACAAATGAATGTTTTTCTGTACTTTCTTGATGAAATTTAATTTTAATTTATATTAAACGTGATGGAGCTCCTACTCAAACTTTTATTTGCCAGCCACCCATTTCAGCTGCCTTCGAAATGGTAATGCCATTAAACCCCTACCCTCTGTACCTTCTGTACTCATTAGCACTTGAGGACTAGCCTAAACACAAGAGACCCTGTGCCACATGCAGGGAGGCAGGGCACTGGTCTCTGGAGCAGTCCTACCGGGGCCAGGCTTTTCATCCAAGGGCTCTGGCACAAATAACTCCAGCAAGACTGGATTCCTCTTTCATGTTAACAGAGAGGAGATCCAGGCAGGAAAAGAGCAAGGTGCCGTTTATGATCAAGGAGTTCTGGCTTGCAGTCCCTGTGAGAGAGGAGAGACCAGGAACAGAGAGAGGGGATTCAAGGCAGATGGAGAAGGCCCATGCCATTCGCTTGGGAGCACACGCAATTCCCTCAGGTGTTCTCAAGCTGACCAGCAAAAGTGTGCATTAAACAGTTCTCTTACCCGGGGCTTTCGCTCCTCCTGTGCATTTCTACCCAACTTGTTTACTTTAATCATACATTATTTCTGTACATGAAACTCAGGGTGCTGCACAGTGCAAACCTCACAAGGCACAAAGTCATTGCCCATGGTTCCTCCTGGTGCTCCTTCAAGCCAAAGGAAGGCAAGGAGAGAATCAGGTGTCTGCAGATCCATTGGCCAGGCTTGCAGATTTGTACCCAAAACAAGATAAACTCATCCCCAGCGCCACCAAGCCTGCACAGGCATCCTCCTGCCACCAGAGGAGACCCCACCTCTAGGTTCTGACTTGCAGCACAGTGGTAATACGCAAGAGAAACCAAAGACAGGATCCCAAACCACCACCACTTGCAGGTTCCCATCTTCAGGGAGAAGTATCACTAGGGAATGGATCATTAAAACTAAGCTTTAACTTGCAACAGATGGTCAGAAGAGCTAAAAGATGCTCGTGGGAAGGAGACATGAAAGGTAGTTTTGTCTTGCTTTTTAAAAAAGATGAAGGGAAAGCTCTGCTCCAAGCACTGAAGGCAGAGCTGATCCCTTACCCTCACCCCCATCTGGCACCACCTTCCACTCAGTTGAAATACTCATTCATTTGCTTTCCTTGCACATGCTAAACTGAGCTGAAGGATTAAAAGCCCCCGAGGTCAGGATTTATGCATGGAGTCATTCCTGCTGCTTTAGCCTAAGACTTAATTTACCGGCATCACTTTGTACCTGGCTCTCCTCTCTCCCACAGCATACTACGTGCTCTCAGAGGACTCGATAGCAAAAGCTCCCAATTTCTTCTTTACTACTCCTCCACTGCAGTTCTGGTCTATTTATTCTCAGAGGAGCTTTGATTTCTGCAAGCTTTATTTCTGCTTTATTCTTCTCTGCTCAAGAGAAATATAATTTACTTCCTGGAACCAAGCAGCAGGTTGTTTACCTGACCTCTAGAAGGCTTCCAGGTTCACAGCACCAGTCCTTCTAGCCCACAGCCAGCCTAGGTTCTGATAATCTATTTACCAAAAACAATACTCCCCTTGAGATCACGTATAGGACTGGTCGGGGGGGGGGGGCGGGGGGCAAGGGTAACTACGTGCTTCTGCAGAGGGAAACTCTTCACAAGGTTTCCTAACAATTTCAGCGCAGCCGGGCTTCGACTCGGGCCGGTGCCCAGATCCCAGCTCTAACACCTGGGGCAGGCAGAGGAGCAGTGAAGGGAGCAGCACCCTGCTCCAAGCGCCAGGGGCAAAGCAGGCGTTTCATGGCATCCGTTTTGGAGAAGGTCTGTCCAGCAGAGAACGAGCAGTGACCGGGGCAGCGCTGAGGAGGCACGTCCTGCGCTTCCACTGTCGAGCCTGCCTTGGATCGCCCCTCCTGCCTCTGCTGCGTACGTAACTCTTCCCATTTACCTGGGAGGAAAAAAGCCTTTAAAGACTTGACATATGGGGCGCATAGGAAAAACACTTCAAGCTAAACAGAAGCAGTGGTGTCTCCTTCACGTCCTAAGCTATACCCGACAGTTTGGGAAGGTTTCAGGATGAGGAGGACCAAGCCACATGCCCAAGCCCTGCTTCTCTGGTAAGCTCTAGACAGAAACGGAGACCCCAGCAGCAGCCGAGTTGCACCTCCTCCTCTGTCAGTGCTGCAGCACAAAGCTTTGAGAGGAGCTGCTCATGGAATGGGAAAGAAAGCACGACAGCAGCAAAGAGCTGAACAAAAGAGGCTTCTCGGTGCTGCGGCCACCAGCAATATTGTATTTACAGGGCAGGAGCCATCCACTGGTAACGAGCACCCCCCAGATTCCTGCGCTGGGGTGGGGAGCTGGGTTTTAAAACACCCAAGTATGCTCCATGCTTGCAGGGACACTTGATCTGCCCAGCCTTTTGCAGGAGCCTGAATCCCTTTCCTCCGTGCTCAGAGCTGGACAGACGTAGAGGCAAGGGCTGGCTGAGGGTGGCTGCTCTTGGGGCGCGAGAGGACAGCCTGAAGCTTAGGACTTGCCTGGAGCCTGGGCTCCAGCTCCAGGCTGGTGCAAGAAAAATTCCACAAGGAGAAGCCCCTGATTTGGAAGGGGGAGGCCATTTGCTATACAAAGTCTGGACTTTATATTGAAAGGCACAACAATTTTATTGCTGGGCAGCCAAAGTGTGAGTTGGTACTAGTGAGGGGCACTGCCAAGGGATTAAAGGCTATCCAAGTCTCTTGCATGGCCAGGTTGGGAGAGAGTCTCCACAAGGAAGCCACGGGCAGCAAATTCTTTCAATGCATGTCTCATCTATGTTCCCCGTGTTCCCTATCCCCGGGAGAACATTAATATTTGCTAAAACTGCTATTGTTTTACCATCTATACTTGGCAATTAAACTTCTGGTTGTCATTAGTTACTTACAAACTAATACTACTGTTAATCCACTGTAGCCTCTGCACACCAGCAGCTTTTACATGGTGTCCCATTCACAGTCTCAAAGTACTCGGAAACAGATTTATTTATAGCATCTACGGTGCAACAGAATATTCCTCCTCTCTCTCATTGCTACTCGAGATGCTTACTAACTGCACCTTAGCCACTACGCAGGTTCGCATTTCCCTACTCCCACGCCCGGGACACCAGAGCCGCATGCCTGCGTGCAGACAGCAAGGACCAGCCCAGCCCAAGCCTAAAGACAGCGAGTGACTCACGCTGTTAGAAATCCCACACGAGAGGTGGGGCAGGGCCCAACGAAGCGGGGGCGAGCGCGTCCTGCACCCCACGGCCGCGCCGCCGTCCCCCCCCACAGCCCTGGGGCTCGGGGCAGCCGGCCGAGACCCCTGGACCACGGGGAGGGCCGGTCACCAAACCCCCACCCTTCCTCACGGGATGGGCCGAGGGAAGAGCAGCGCTGCGGAGCAGAGCGCGTGTCGCACCCCTCCCTCGCTGCCGGGAGCAGCTGCGCCTCCTAAATTCGGCACTGGGTCCCGGCCAAGCAAGCGTCGCTCTTCCATCAGGCGGCGGTTACGCGTGCCACCTCCGCTCACACCAGCAACGTGTGCCTTCAGCGCGGGGTAAGGGGAAAGCGGGTTGTTCTGCAAAAACACCCTTCACGACCTATCCTGAAGTGCTCAGCCATGGCAGCAGCGGTGCTCCAAAACTTTGTTGGAGAGGAACCCAGCCATGACAGAGCAAGTCTGGCCTTAAAGCTGGTGCCCAAAGCTTTGGAGCATGGAGGATTTTTTATTCGCAGCGCCAGCCCACGCTGGGTTTGGGCTCTTCCAGCTGCTGCTGCGGAGGAGGAGCTGGCGCTGGCACCACGGGCAGAGGGACGGCTCACCGGCCGAGCACAGGTCCGAAAGCCCCGCTGAAGGGCGGAAGGCAGCTTGTCTCAAGCCAGGCTCTGGTACTCCCACACCAGCTCTGGGCTGCCGGGTGCTGTGCCGGCGAGGGGTCCAGGGACCTGCAGCTAGCGCGACTGAAGGGTTTTCCAGCGTCCCTGCACCTGGAGGAATGCAGCCAGGACAGGGTCGCTGGTGGGCGCCCCTCTCCAGAAGCAACCTGCCCAGGTTTAAACCCACAACCCCATGCCCGTAAACCTTTACAGAATCTGTCCCTTCTCCACAGGCACCTCCTTTACCTTTGCAAAACCCCATGGGTTTCCACAGTTACTTTCCACCCCGAGCTGTGCCCTTTCTCTCCCCACAGGAGGAGTCGGGGAGGTCTCTGACGAGCTGCAGCCATCAGTTTTAGCCATGGATATGTCACACCCCAGGGCATCACCACATCTGCTTTCACTAGAGCAGAAATCCCAAGAAAAGCAGTTTCCAGACTGAGGTACCACCCCGACTACAGCAAAAATACTGAAGAAACACCACAGGCAGCAGCAGGAGTTGGGAGTCTGGCAGCCATCAGCCTGCGGTAGCACTCAGCCAGGCCTTCACCATCACAAGTTCTCTGGAAAAATGAATACTCCCAGGAGACCTGCCACACCTCAGCCAAATGAAAGAACACAATCCCATTTTGCGCTGCATTATATCAGCTGAAACGGCTGGAACAGAACCACTGCAGTGCTGAAAGCTCCAGGCACCAGGCCACGTGGGTTTGATAAAGGCAGCGCCGCACAGGCACTGATGTTTTTGGAAGGCAGCAGCCTTTAGCGGTTAAAATGCCTTCCCCCCATGCCAGCCGAGTGCATTAGCTCTGAGGCGGCCCTTCCGTGCCCAGCAGTTGTGCAAACACCTCTGGGGCACTGATCCCTCCTCCTCAACGAGCCACACATCCTTCCCACTCTACCCCTTCTCACTTTTGCTGTGTTGTATCGGCACAAAACGTGTGCAGGTGGGCTGCCTGCGTGAAGGAAGGGAAAAGCACGCACCCACAGCACCCCCCGGTTGGGTGCTGCCCACGGGCCATCAGCAAGGCTCACTGGGGTGCTCCCACCCGCTCCTCTGCCGGCAGAGGGGAGCATCCCCCCCCGCTCCTCTCCTGCACAGCGATGCAGATGCAGGCGTCACTGCCAGCCTTTGCCAGAGGCAACGCTTCACCTACGATGAAGCCCAAAGCGCTTCCCAGCTAGAGGTACCGCACGTCTTTGCCACCTCACACGTGAAACAGGAGATAAACGGGGCTCAAGAACAGCTCAGGCATGCGTCTCATGACACGTAGCATTAACGGGGGTTAATACGCAGTCGCCCCCTGTCCTGGTTTCAGCTGGGATAGAGTTAATTTTCTTCGCAGTAGCTAGTATGGGGCTGTGTTTTGGATTTGTGCTGAAGCAGGGGTGATCATGCGGAGATGGTTTAGTTATTGCTCAGCAGCGCTTACACCAGCCAAGGGCTGTTTCAGCTCCCCGTGCTGTGCCGGGGGCACGGGAAGCCGGGAGGGGACACGGCCGGGACAGTGACCCCAACTGACCCCAGGGGTGTCCCACACCATACGGTGTCATGCCCGGTGTATAGAGCTGGGGGAAGGAGGAGGAAGGGGGGACGTTGGGAGTGATGGCGTTTGCCTTCCCCAGTCCCCGTTACGCGTGATGGAGCCCTGCTCTCCTGGAGATGGCTGAGCACCCGCCTGCCCGTGGGGAGCAGGGAATGGATGCCTTGGTTTGCTTTGCTGGCGTGCGCGGCTCTTTCTTTCCCTGTTAAACTGTCTTTATCTCAACCCATGAGTTTCCTCACTTTTACTCTTCCAATTCTCTCCCCCATCCTACCGGGGGGGGAGTGAGCGAGCGGCTGCGGGGGGCTTGGTTGTTGATTCGGGCTAAACCACGACACCCCCTCGAGAGGCTTTGCCTCCAAAGGCCGCCATGTGCGGTACCGACGCATGGGGCTCACCGGGGGTACGTCACACCCCCCTGCTGTCACCCTCACAGCACGGCCGGTTGTCATCAAGGGCATCCCCAGCACTGCATGGAGAGACTTCAGAGCAGCCTCGAGGTAGCCCTTACCGAAGGGACACACCACGGGAGCACAGAGCTCCGTTATCCCCGTACCCCTTCAGACCAAAGTGTCTATAAACAGCTGATTTGAAAGCAGCCTCGGGTGGGTCGTTGGATTGTTTGGTTGCTGGGGTGGTTTCCCCCACAAAACCATCAATTTGAAACAAATCTTCAGTTCATGAAAACCAAGGGAGCTCTGAAGAGATTGATAAGGATTATCAAAATCTAGCAAAAGTTTAATAAATCTTCATTAATATGCTAAATGTCACTGTGCCCAGTGTCCATGGAAGAGATATCCTGACCATTACGAATCTGTGGGTTGCTCTGTTGGATTTCCTCGAGTTTCTCTGTATGAAAAAGCTAGAATCAAAGGAATCTGAGCTGATGCCATGAGCTCCCGGAGGGACCCCGAGGCTCGCTGCTCGTCCCAGGACAATGTGGCTTCTCTGGGTGATATTTATAGACGCGATTCCCAACTCCCCTGAGCCAATTTGTTTGCAGATTCATAAACAACAATTTCCCTCGTAAACAACTATTTCCCTTGCGCTTCTGAGGACTTTTGCCCCAACTCGGGCATCATTTCTCCCACGCCGACTCCCCGCTCAAGGGGAAAATCCCACCTGCACGGCTGGGCCGGGAGGGCTGGGGGGCCGCTCACCCGCCCCCCGTGCCACCCTTGCCCCGGCTGGAGGGCCACCAGCCACCCACACGCGTGCCACCGCCCAGAGGTGACGCCGCGGGGGCCGTCCCCAGCAAAGCCCCTTTAAGGGACACTGCAGGGTGGCTGCGGGAGGCACCGCATTAATTTTAGCCTGGAGCGCTGCCAGGGGCGCAGGGCAGCTGCTGCGGGCGCCGGGGGGGCCACTGCCTGCACACCCTGCCCTCCCCCAGGTCCTCCCCCAGCAGCGCCCCCGTTCCCTGCTCTGTGACCGGCCAGAGCCAAGCTGGCAGCAGAGCAGCCATGGCGGAGGAACAGACCGAGCTGGAGGAGAGGATCATCATCAAGGACCAACACATCAAGGAGATCGACCTGGTGAACAGAGACCCAAAGCGTATAAACGAGGACGTTGTAAAGGTAGGACTTTCTCAGCGCTGTGTTTTAGAAGCGTCGCTGCCTCCTTAGTGCAGTCGGCACGTTGGCATTGTCGTTCTGTGCTTGGCTTGATCTCAGCCAGGGCTGTACGGCCCTGCTCTACGTGCCTCAGGAGGCGGCATTACCTCGGGCTGCGGGGAGGTAACCTGCTGCAAGCCGCAGCCCTGCTGCCAGGGGCGTCCCAGCGCCAGCCGGGTGCTGTGCCTGGCTCCAATTAATGCAATATTTCCCATTCCTTGAATGCACTCTCCAACCTCATGGGCTGTAGCTTGAAAGTTTATGGAGGTGCCCTCCTTTGTACCAGTGAGCGGGGAGCCAAGAATAAAACAGGGTCAGCCCATATCATTGATTTAAAGGGAACCTTGGGAAAGGATTGCTAATCCTCAAGACCTGGCAATCTGAGCACCGGAGCATTTAGAAACGTGTTGCCCTCTTTGGAAGAAGGTTGTTTCTCTCTCATGGCAGCCGGAGGGAGCAGCAAGCCTCCTCTGTCTATTTTTGATCGAGAGGAGTTCTCAGTTCAGCTGAACAGGGAAACATTTTCCCGAACGCTGACCACCGAAACGTGGTTGCTGTAAGCTTCGTTAGCATTATGCCAAAGAAAAGCTTGGCCCAAAGGAGAAGAGGAGATGGAAGGGTTTTGTAAGCGCTGTATTTGAGAGATCAAAGCAGACGGCGTGCCAGAAGGGACAGCACGCTCCGAGCCTGCTCACAAAGGCTCTGTAACAGGCCGTGACCTTGATCGCACCGGTGAAATGCAAGCCTGCGTTTGTGCATTAAAACACTGTTACAGCTAAAACCATGGCACGGTCAAATTAAAAGCCCCCCAGATGAGCGGTGACAGTGACAGCCATAGATGGGCACCCTTCCAGTACAGCGAGACATGCCCACGACAGCTGCCGCGGTATCTCGAGCATGTTCCCAGCAGCCCGTCCCACATCTGTGCTGCACCACGCCGGCACGTCTCAACAGCCTTGGCCCAGGGCTTGGAAAGGCGCTGGGCTGCGGCAGCACCACCGCACCATCAGCCATGCTGCCGGCGCGGCAAGGACCGGGACAGCCTTCAGCCCGCTCAGCCCCGGTGCCGGGCAGCGCTCCGGGGCACACCTACAGCTCCCCAGCTTGGAGATGTTGCCAGCTACTATGGGGGTAATGCCAGCGCCTTCCAGGCCACCCCTAGCCCCTCATGCCAGCCCCATTCCCCCATCCCTGCCTTTTCCCACTCGGGCATCCCCAAAAAGCCTGTAAGAGGCTTTTCAAGCTCACCCACTTACATGGCCACACTGCTGCTTCACAGCTTTGGAGGCTTTCAGAGCATTTGCTCAAGCTACCAAGCATTCCTCCCACCGTAAAAATAGCACAGGCGATAAGGCTGGGGAGGGAGGGCAGAGCCAGCCCCAGGATGGGGAGCGCAACTCATCCCACTGCTGCTCAGCAGCGTCCCAAAGGGAAAGCCAAAGCCTCCGCGCTCTCTGGTGGGCAGCGACATGCTTGAAAACACCCAGGCATTAAAACATGCAACGCTCTCAAAGCCCAGGAGGCAGAGCGGCATCCAGCGGAGGGGAGCAGAGTGCTTTACAGGCTGAGGGGGTCACCTGGCCGTAGATAAACCTGTGCTGAGCATCACGGAGCAAGAGCTGGAATTCGGGACCGCGTTACAGTTACGGCAGTGGCACCAGCCATGCGGGCTTTGCAGAGCTTTAGCGGTCCCCTCCCAGGCAAAGCCACTGAGCAATTGAGCAGTACCTGCGTTTGCTGGTCCCTGAACGCTTCGGGGCCATCCCCAGGCTCAGCTCGGGATCCAGCCTCCGCCTCCACCGCTCCTCCAGACCCACCTCTGGTGCACCACTAGCAAAAGAAGCAGCAACCTAGAGACTCTTCTCTTATAGCCTGCTGCTCCCTTCGTTAATTGACCCCCTAATTAGCTGACCAGGCACTCAGGCAGCTGTGCAGTGACCTGCTGCTCGGTTCCCAACCCACCTGGGCAGCAGGGCTTTCCTGGGAGCTGCTGACAGGCGCCCCAGGACCGGCTAACGTGGCTGCCCATTCCTAACCTCTGTCAATATTTCTCCCGGTACCTCCTGCCTGCTCCAGGAAATTAAAGGTGATGCAGGATGATTTTATGATCAAAGTGCTTCCAAAACCAGAATAGATATTACAATTTATCATAAACATGCAAACAGATACATTAGCTTCCCAAGGAAAGGCCATGCTATTTTTCAAGACAAATAGCTTAGCTCACCGCTTCCCTAGAAATGAGTTACACCGCAATGAGATCTCTATGTGTAGTTCAGAGGCTTTTAAGAGCGCCATTCAGAGGCACTCCCAATGCCGGCACATAACGGCACCATCCCTGCGGATGACCGAGCTGATCTCTCTCCCTCTTCAGACGGAACACAGACAGACAGAATTGAGCACCTCGCTGCCAGATATATAAATAAATGAATTGTAAATCAAGAGGGCTGTTGGATTTTCATTAGCACAAACCACCTTCTTGCCGAGCAGGCAGCCCATGTCCCGGAATCCTAAAGTAGGGTAGGAACAGGCTCTGGCCTCCTCCGGGGTAAACGCTCCCACGCACAGCTCCTGGTCCGAGGGCTCGTGCCTGGCCCTGGCACCTGGAAGCGCCGTCCGCAGCTCGGGGCTTGGGACCAGGGAATATGTCCTGGAGCGGCCGAGCCTGGGGTCTCGTGCCGTGGGTTAAGCCTGCGTGCTGCGCTGCCCACGGGCTGAGGCCAGGCAGCGCCGGGAGCCCTGCGCCATCTCCCACTTGGACCTCTGCAAGGGCAAGGGCTTTCCTGCTGCACCGGGGCTTCCCCTTGCTCGCGGGGTGCAGGGGATCCGTCCCCCCAGCACGGTCCTTGCTCTCCCGGCCCCCTCCATTCAGGCTCTGCTCCCACATTGCAGCAGATCCTCGTCCTTGCACTGGAGCTCTTGTTACCTCCCCCAAACCCCCCTTACCTCCGTCTTCTCTCCTCCCAGGTGGATTTTGAGGATGTGATAGCTGAGCCTGTGGGAACATACAGCTTTGACGGCGTCTGGAAAACCAGCTACACCACCTTCACTGTCAGCAAGTACTGGTGCTACCGGCTGCTCTCTGCCATCCTGGGCATCCCCCTGGCAGTCGTCTGGGGCTTCCTCTTTGCCCTCATCTCCTTCTGCCACATCTGGGCGGTGGTGCCCTGCATCAAGAGCTACCTGATAGAGATCCAGTGCGTCAGCCGAATCTACTCCCTCTGCATCCACACCTTCTGCGACCCCTTCTTTGAGGCACTCTCCAAGATCTGCAGCAACATCAGAGTTGCTCTCCGGAAGGAGACCTAGGTCCCTACAGGCGCCCCAACCACCCCTCGCACAAGCACCCCTCTGCGCAGGTTTCCCTGGCTCCTGCAGCACGCCCTGCCCTTGGGCACACAAACACCCGTGCCCAGGGACCTGCGCAGCGTGGCAGGGCCCCACGGCGGAGCTGGCTGCCGGGGATGCTCCCTGCAGGCGGACACATGCCGGGCTGCCCCTTACTCCATCGCAAAGCCAGCAGCTTTAGGAGAGGAGAAGCCCATCGAGGCTCGGCGAGCAGCCCAGGGAGAGCCCGCTGCCCTCCAGGACCCCCAGCATCGCACCCTGCTCCTGCAGGAGGGACCGCAGCATCTCCTGGACCACAGCCCTGGGCCACGACCCACAGCTGCAGAGCGAGAAGCGAGGGTGCAGAGATGCTGCTGGACAACAGACCAAATGCCGCCTGCTTCTCCATCCCTTCGGTCTGGCATGACACTGAGAGAAATACTTGTATATGTATTATTATTTGCTGCAAATAATTGTTGTTGTGGAAGCTTCTGTATTAAATCACGCTGCACAAAATTTTTATGGGTAGAATACCAGTGAAATAGTAGTGAAAACAAACTTTTTTTTCATGTGTGTTTACATTTCAGCAAAGCTTTGAAATCCAGATCAGTTAGTGCATGAAATGTTGCGTCAGCCTTCTGGGAGCATGCGCTGAGCCTGGGCCGCTGGCAATTGCAAAACCATTCGTGGCAGTTTGGCGCTCGCTGCTTGATTGCGGGGCATCGTTATGCTTTGTGGCCAGGATTCAACGGGCAGTGCAGCATAGACGGGCAGCTGCCCTGCGATCACCTGTGAGCGCGCTGGAGCTGCCGAGCGGGCGGCCAGGCAGCGCCATGGGGAGCAATGAGGACAAGTGGCTTTTGATAACCTTGCTTGAGAAGCGACAAGCTTGGCTTTAGGTAAAGCTTTGGCTTGTTTCTCAGGGAGAATATTTACTGTGTGCTCGCTTGTTTGATGCAGGGTGAGCTCTAGCCTACAGCAATGCGTTTATCTAACACGGCGAGGGCTGCGCCTCTGCTCGGCGCCCTGCCCTGCCGTCCCGGCGCCGGGATGGAGCGATGGAGGCTGCGGGGCGCAGGGCCACGCCGACCCCTCGGGCTCTGCCCCGAGGGAGGAGACCCGCGTGCGGCACTGCCTGGCACCCTTCCCTCAGCCAGTCCCCGTCCGGAGCGTCACCCAGATGTGCCTGCGGAGCATCACCCAGATGTGCCTGCGGAGCAGAGGAAGGACCCTCCTCGGGGCACTGCCTGCTCCCAGCCACTCCGGCTCCAGTGAAAACACAGGGATGAGGGGAAAAAAGCCCCATTCGGAGCTATTTCCTTCCCTGTATTGTCAATTAATTTGTTTAGTCCACCTTCCATGAAGCCGTACTTCAACTCTGAGGCACTTAAACGCTTTTTTGGCTCTGGCCTTAAGTGCTTTGCTGAATCAGGGCCCAGGAGGTCTCGTTCAGAGGTTATTCTCAGTTGTATTCATGTGCTTTCTTGCCTTGGCTTCCAACAAAGACCTGGAGCCAAAGTCTTTTCTAGTGCCATGCCAAGGACAAGAGAGTGCCAGATTTTCTATTGGTGCTCTTCCAATGGCTTGGGATTGTGGACTTCCCTTATTCCATAGCGATATAGCACCCATGCTTTAGAAACACTGGGCCTAGAGATGGATGGAGTGATATATAATAAAAATATTTAGATATTTGTAGCGGAAAAAAAGTATCCAAAAACACTTTACCATGAGCATTTTTTAAAGTTTTCTTGTGGGAATAAAAATAATTAAAAACAATACTGGGATTATATTCTTTTTAATTTTTTTTTTTGTTCCAGTAGTTCACAGCCTGAACCCCAAAAACCTCCAAAATTCCCATCTCCCCACCACAGTGACCTGTGGGCTCCCCGCCCGTGGAACACATGCTGCTCACATGTCAGCACCTCTATTTTTGCTTTCGACCCTTATGAAAAGACTTTCGGCACTGCATTCAACATCCTTCCACTGCGGCAAACCTGGAGCTCCGCTCCCCATCCCCACCTTGCCGCAGCCCAGGGCTGGCGCGGGAGCTCCTTGCCCCGTGCATCAGTCCGGGTAAAACCTGGCGCCACATTGCCTTTCCTTCCTGGGGGAGCTAATTACTCTCAAGGAGAAAGAAGGTGAACATAGGAGGAAAATGCTGCATGCTTTCCTAAGGATTTAAACCGGTCTGGTAAAATATGCTGAGACTGAATGTGCTGGGTCATATTCAGCAAACGTGCTGAGAGCTCACTTGAAGCTACTAGAAAAAAATCAAAGGAATGCCAGGATATGAAAGGTGAAAATGTACCTGTTGGTGACAGTGGAAAAAATGAAGCACACATTTAAATGCATTTTTCATATTCATCCCCAACCTGCATCCCCAAATCATGTCACCCTTTGACTGCCTGCAGGCCTTGCTCCTGCGCAGCCCCGCCGGCTGCAGATCAGGAGCAAAGGCGGGAGCACCCGTCTGCAGCCGCCGGGTCCCACTGCCGCAGGACCCCCGGGGAAGCTCCCGCCGCCTTCGGGCAGAGCTGCGCGTCGGCCCCGCCGGCCGAAGGCCGTGCCACAGCGAGCGTCGCGCTACGGAATAAAGCGGAGTGCAGACCTCAAGTGCTTGCTGCGGAACTCTATAAACAAAAGCATCGTGGCACTGAGAGTACTTGGGTCTTGGGTTTAAAGCGTCGTTTCCCATCGGGTTCCTTCATTTTCTTCGTCTAGTGCTCCTTCTGCACTTCCCCTCCCGCCTTCCACCAAGACACAGTCAGAAAACTTTATTTACAGATATTTCTTAACAATAAAAAAATCCATGCCGTAAGCATGACCTTGTGCATTACAGAGCAAGAAAATTGCATTGGTGTAAAAGACTAAATGCGATCTGCGGTAAACCCAAAGCAAAAGCTCGGCCCTGGGGGGCTCGACAGGAGTTTTTCCGTTAAACCCCGTGGGGTCCAGCTGTGGTCCCACACACCTGCCGTCAGAGAAGCTTTCGAGCACAGTCAGCAAATGTGTTATTGCACCGATCCCCTGGCCCTGCAGTCGTGTCCGCTTGCCTGGCTCCTGCACCCAGCACACGGAGCAGAGCTGGGGCGGGCAGGGACACCCAGGCATTAGCGTTGTCGCCGGGAGGCTTGTCCCCAGCCCTGTCCCCACTGCCCCCAAAGCCCGCGGCGGCAGGACTGCCCTGCTCCGTGCGGCGGTGGGGCCGGGTGGGGGGAGCAGGGCTGGCACCGTGCAGGGGTGCAGGGATGGGGCTGTCTCTGCCCCACAGCGCTTCAAGCAAAGCAAGTGCGCCCGTGCTGAGAGAGCAGTGCCTGTGGCTCTGCCCCAGCCAGGGACTCCTGCTGCAGGCGGAGCGGGGGCCGGGGGCCGGGGGTGGCACCCATCACCCTGTGCTGCAGCCCCTTGCATCCCGCGGGGAGGTAGCACACCCGCCTCAACAGCACGGGATCAGTCAGGGCAAGACCTGTCCCTCCCGCTGGTATCTAAAAGCCACCGGTGCCAGCGGTCTGGGGGCTCAGAAGTGGGTTCCTGGCATCCAGTCCCAGGCAGCACTGAAACCTGGACCACAGAAGTCCTGCCCCGCCTCCGCCTCAGTTAAATGATGAGCTGCACATGCTTACACGCGCACAGACATATATACACCTATTTATATAGAAACCCCTTGCTTGTCCGGATCCCAGCTTTTCACAGGGAAGCGCTGGAGGCAGCACGGTGCCGGCAATGCCCTCACGTCATGGACGGCTACATGAAGCTCCTCTGGCTCGTGCTCTTGCAGCTGAGGACGAAGGAGGAGGAGTTGCTCTTCTTGTTGACGCTGAGGTCGCACGCCGGCCGCGACTTCAGGTAGCGTGTGGAGCAGCAGAGGAAGCGCTGCATCAGGTCGTGGAAGAGGTGCCCCGTGTACAGCATGTAGATCCAGGGGTTGCAGCAGCTGTTGAGGCTGGCCAGGAGCATGGCGATGATGAAGGGGGAGGCTGCAAGGCAGAAAGCATGGCAGTGTCAGGGCACGGCGCGGGCAGCGAGAACCGCCGCCCTGGGGAGGCAGGCACCGGGCACGTGCCACGGTGGGCGCTCCCGAGAGCCCCGAGCTCTGCCGGCATCACGACGCCTCCTCCTGCGCCGGGGATGGGCTGTCCTGCCTGCAGGAACACCACGGCCAGCACATCAGCAAAGAGGTGGTGAATAAAAACGCGGGGAAGCGAGTCTGGGTTTAAGCAACTTGGTTTAGTTTCTTTTCCCTTGGAAGAACTGTGTTTCCCCCACTCAGCTCCTGCTCGGTGTTAGCCTAGAAGCGCCTTGGGAAGAGGCAGAGCTGTCCCCAGCATCATCTGCACAATTTGCCTTTATCTGCTCAAAGCAGGGAGGAGGGACCGTGACCTCCTGGAGTTGTCATGGCAAAGAGCAGGACCGGCAACATAAAGAGCCGGGTGGCTCATTTTCCCCCCACCAGCGGCCAGTTTGGGGCTGACTAGCAGCTTTCATCCACTCAGGCGGTGGGGAAGCCACGCTCCCGCCTGGCCCCGGGGTGCACCCTGCTCCTGGGCTGTGACCACCACCACCACACGCCGACAGGACGCTGCCCACCAGCGCGGCCCCATCCGTGCCTCTTTGCTCAGCGCTCTCCCAGCCCCGGGGAACGGCAGCATTTTGCTCCCCCTGGATTGATTTTCTGCTATGATGCTCTGCCAGGCGAAGCGACGGCCATTCCCATCTCAGTAATGAAGCTCAGGAGCCTGGCGATGGCTCCTGGCTGCAAGCGTGCCGTTGGGCATGGGAGGCAACGGTGGCGGCGCAGAGCCAGGACGCCAAGTCTCCGGCTGCTGGTCTCCACTCCCGGAGCACCGAGAGCCCGACTATCCCACCTGGTCAGACTGGTGCCTTCTGGTGAGACAGGGGACGGTGGGGCTCGCACCCACCACGGCGGCCGGCCCTGGCCGAGCCGGGACAAGGAGGGGCAGCACCTCCACGAAGCGGCTGCGGGCAGGGACAGACCCTTTTTTCTGCTCCCCGTGTTTCCTGCCCATCTTCTCATCTCCTTGTGCCCTCAGGGGACGTGCCAGCAGTAAGGATGCGTGCTTGCGTTTGGCTGTTTCTGGCCCTTTTCTGCTTCTGCAAAAATCCACTCGCAGTTTTTAAACCAGGAAAGAAGTGTGAATAATGAATCCTAGTTTCCAAATTCCCCTTTAACCAACTCATGCATAATTCCTGCTCTAGTGGTGTCTGGTCCAACCACTTTTAATTTCAAGCATAAGCTAAAAGAAGGCCTTGGGAAACGGCTTACAGGACCTGAAATACATCACAGCATTTCTATCCACTTCAAAAAATCCAGCCATGGCTGACTCAGCTCTTCTCTCTCTGCAGGAGATAAATTGAATTTCATGGAGCTTACTGCAGGTCTTAAGGATGGATCTCTCCCCCTCCCCAGCAGGACTGCCGGAGATCCCCGAGAAGTACTGCAAAGAGCAAGCTCTGCCCGTCATGGTCATGGACATTCCCTCTCCCAGGCTCCGAGCATCCCCCGCCCCAGGGTCAGGCTGTTGCTGCATCCCGGGAGGGATCGGCAGAGGCAGGGGCTGTGCCCGGGGAAGGACTGCGGGACCTCGGCTGCAAGTGCTGCTACGAAGCAAAATGAAATGAGAACCGTTCATTAACTCCCCCCCGCAGAGAGATGCTGTCACTCACAGCCCACGTTTCAGGGCAGCAGCTCCCAAGATGAAGGGACCCATATAAGCTGCCTCGCAGTCTCACTATTACCTTCAAAGATGCTTTAAGCCAACTTTGTCTCAGAGCTCAAAATGCCACATGTAAATTATCTGCAAGGTGTGTGGATCAGAAACCTCGTTTAAACCAATGTTTTGTGAAGGATCCCCGGTACTTAAGCCAACACCTGAATCCTAACCTGTAGCTCCAACCCGCACTTACAGAGGCTGTAGGTCTGCATGGCCAGCAAAGGAGGGGATCGTGGCTGCCTGGCCTGGCTACGTGACACCTCGCTGACACCCCCAGCCCCGACGAGCCTGGCGCCGCAGTGGCAGCACTGCCATTTAGGCACTTCCACCTGCCCCGTGGCAGCCGTGGGGAAGGGACGGCGAAGGGGCTGCCCGGCCCTGAGGGTCCGCGGAGCCGGGGCACGGGGCAGCGCGATGGCGTGGCTGGGGGAGAGGGGGAGCGGGGCCGCGCCGGCGGGCAGCAGCGAGGGACCCCAGCCCCGTCCTGCCGTTCCCCCGGCACTGCTCAGGGTGAGGGTGCAGCTTCTGCGCTTCACTTGCCTTATTTTAGTTGTCTTACGAAGCGAGGAAGACCCGTGCAGAAAGCTACTGAAGTGGATCGGTAATCACAGGGTGGGATCTCTCCGATTAGCACTTTACCAGCTAGGAAAGGAGGGCTTCTTCAGTTTGCTTTCTTTACAGCCGTATCTTTTATCCCTGACCAACGCCAGACCCCAGCAGACTTTGCACCCTGCAAAGGTGAAAGCACGGCCGGTGGCACGCCGGGCCGGGAGCCGGGTGGCAGCAGAGTGTGAGCTTTACCCACGTCAGACCAAGCGCCGCGCGTCCCTCTGCTAACGCCCGAGACCTGCGCCTTGTCATGCTCCAGGATGCAATGCATGGGCAGAAAACTGCAGGGTGCCTGCTCAGGAGTCATTAGGATTCAGGTAGGTATAAACAGACCTTCCCGTGCCAGGAGACACTCTTTATGGCATCCTATGTGGAGGAAACTAAACATTTTCTTAAGTAGGCAGCCGCCCATCACGCAGCCTTTGTGACCTGCTCATCCCCTGCCTTCCTCCTCGGATGTTACGCCCGTGCAGGCTGCAAAGGCTGCAAGATGAGAAACAGCCACGTTCCCTTCCTGCTGCGGGGTACCCCGCGAGGTGCCCCGCGACGCTGCCCGGCCAAGCCAGCCCGAGCCCCGGAGCAGAGGACACAGGGCAGCCCTCGGGAACACAGCAGGCAAAGCCCGTGTCTTCTGCCGAGACGTTTGCCCCCGCTGCCGCTCTCGTGCCTCTGGGCAGCCAGCGAGGAGGAGGATGGGCCTGGGAGGAAGGACTGGGGTCTCCCAGCATTTGCTATCCACAATAACCCACCCGAGGCTTTTCCTCGCCGTGCCATGAAAGCCTCCAGCAAATTCCCTGGCAAAACTCCCACCCTTTACTGCAGACACGGGCCCCTGAGCAACAGGAACGTGAGAGGAAAGCTCAGCACGGCTGGAGCTTCCCTCGCGACATTTTCGCACAGCAGAAAAGAAAAGGCGCCACAGGGCCGACTGCACGGGGTGAGCCAGGGAAAGTTCCCCGAGTCAGCAGGCAGGGCGCGATCTGCGGGCACCCCGGCCGTCCCCCCGCTCCTCGCCGCAGGAATCGGCAGAGCGGCAGAGGTTAGTTTGCCGATGAGTCAGGTGGAAGCCCTCGAGATTGCAGGTTTGAAATACAGCAAAAGGGGGAGATGCGGCTTCATCCCAGGGTGTACTGAAAAGCTTGAACTTTCAACCAGCCCGAACCAGGTAGAAAGCCAAGAGATGGCTGCCTGGAGCACCTAGGGAGGTTTGAGAAGCTGTGCTTCACTTCTCCACCTGAAATAAAAGGAGCAGAGAGAAGCAATAAAGGCAGAGTAAGGAGAGCTGGAGCCAGGCAGGCTACCAGCCTCAGTGTAAGGGAGAAGAGATGTGCACGGGCTGCAGAGACCTCAGGTTTTCCACAGAGCAGTGTATAGCTGGGACAGGGTTAAAGAAGGGAAAGAGCACACGGTGTAAGCAAGCTGTGCCCTCCGCTGTGGAGCCCTTGCCGCGGCAGGGCTGCTGGGGGAGCCGGGAGGGGGTCACAGCTCCTCACTGGTCTTTGGCATCCCCAGACTCAGCATTGCTGCTGAGTTGGGTCAGGCTGTCCAAGGAGGTTTTGTCGCTGGATGTACTTTTTTGCCCTTTCTCCTGCCTCACAAACGTGTGCAGAGTTTTTGTTTTAAGCCTTCCCGGCCAGTTCCCCCTGCGGGGCAGAGGGACCACCAGCCACGGCCGCCCGGGGACAGCACAGACTTGCACAGCTACAAGCGTGCGAGACCAAGGAGGGTAATATATTTTACTCTGTCTGCAACCTTAGCGATGACAGGAGCAGCCAGCGCCAAGTATAAGAAATGGCAAATCAGTGACACCACGTCCTTTAGGAAAACCTTTTGCTCATAAATCAGCAGCTTTCCACAGGAACCGTGCTCCAGTAAAACAACAGCAGCACAATCCCAGGGTGGATGGAAACAGGAGGAGAGGGGAAAAAGGGCAAAAGAGTAGGAAGCAAAGAAGTCGGTGAGGGCAAAACGATACAGCAAAACCACCCAAGCCAGGCAGTACTGCTGGGCAGTTTTCTCCTGCGGTCGCCCCAGCCCTGGGCACAGCAGGGGCTGAGCTCCCACGGCACACCCCAGCACCCGCGGTGGGCGGTCAAGCCTCCGGGCACCCCAGAGCGGCCCCGGGAGGGCTGAGCTCACGCACCCGGGGCCAGCAAAAACCTCCCGAGCCCCCACCCCCACAGCCCGGCCCCTGAGCTGCGGTGGCCCTGAATTTGCCGGGGGCTAAGCTAGCCCTCGCCTGCGCCGGGGAAGCTCAGGCACAGCCACCGCTGCCTGCTGGGTGGGTTCCCCATGGTCAGGACTTTCTCCTCTCTCCCCCCAGCCCCCTGACGCCCGGCTCAGTTTCTGGCTGTCACTCGCAGCCCCCGAGCTCGCTGTCAGCGTCCCTGCGGCCGCCGAGCCAAGCACTCCATGCAAGCGCAGGGCTGCGGGAGGGGAGCGGACGTACCTTCCTGCGGAGCATTGGTGTCCCACACAGACCACATCTGCACAAAGAAAAAGGGAGTCCAGCACACTATGAAAGCTAGCACTATGATGAAGGTCATTTTGACTGTCCGGATCTTGGCTTTGGAGATGAGCCTGGTACTGCTGACCCTGGCAAACGCCATCCCGCTGCAGGAGCTGGAGCTCAAACCGGCGTTGGGCCCGTGAGCCGTCTTAAGCTTCACGTTCTGCCAGATTTTGAAGCTGATTAAGCCGTAGCAGATGCTCAGCATCAACACGGGGATGATGTAGACCATGAGGGTTATCCAGGTGACATAGGCTTTAGGTCCCCAGGGCTGGATGAAATCTGCCCAGCAGTCGTACACCCCATTCCCCACATCCCTCAGAGAAAAAATGTGGATCTGAGGGATGCTGACCAGCAGGCACAGCAGCCAGGTGAGGAGGACGGAGACCCGGTCCGCTCTCCTGTGCAGAGACCGCAGCGGCTGACAGATGGCCAAGCACCGGTCCAGGGACATCAGCAAGAGCATGTAGGTGGAAGCGAACATCCCCACTACCTGCAAGTACTTGATCAACCGGCAAAGGAAATCTGGCCCGTAAAACCTGAAGGTGATGTCCCAGATGAGCTGGGGCAGCACCTGGAAGATGGCCACAACCAGGTCAGCGATGCTCAAGTGCTTCATGAAGAAGTACATGCGGGAGTGCTTCTGCCGGGTGGTGTGGATGGCCAGCAGCACGCACAGGTTGCCGCTCAGGGCGAGGACCAGGATGAGGCAGAGGACGGTCACCTCCACCTTGGCCATGTCCTCGTTCCTCTTCAGCGGGTCCGCGGTGCCGTTCCTGCCCGAGCTCTGGTTCTCCGCCCGGAGGCTGCCGTTCCCCAGGGAGCCGTTCACGGGCCACACGCCGCTCCCCGCTCCGTACAACTTCTCCATGGCCGGCTCCGTCCCGCATAGAGCCCGGCGGCGAGCGGGCGGCGGCGGCTCCCCCGCGACCGCCCCCCCCGCGGCTCCACTCCCGGCCCCGCGCTGCCGCCGCCGGGGAGAGCCCGGCTCTGCCGGTCCCTGCCG
>VZTV01033576.1:0-27491 GCA_013400875.1 Anhinga rufa | reverse complement strand
TGCCCCCCGCGCATCACCCCTGCCGCCCAGCTCCCACCCGCGGCGGGAGCACACCCAGCACCCCCACGCCGGGTGCCGGGTGGGGCCGCGGGGCCGCGCCGGGGTCCCGCTCCCAGCCCCGGCCGCCCGGAGCCTGCCGGCGGGTCCCACGGTGATGGGGAGGGGCTGCAAAGCCAGCCCGAAGCCCACCCATCCCGGTCCCACGCTGGCAGACCCCTGGGTGGGCGCCTGAGGGGCCGAGGGGTGGGAGAGCACCCGCGGCAGGCTCCCCTCTTCCCAAGCGCAGCCCTGTGACCCCGCGGGGCCTGCAGCCTCCCCTGCCCGGGCAGAGCAGAAACCCCCGGGCGGGTGCTGCGGGCTGCGCTTGTCCTGGGGCACCGGCGTGGGACGGCGGCGAGACCCTGGGAAGGAGCCCCTGGAAAGCAGCCCCGGCCTTGGCCACCGGCAGCGACAGGCTGAACACTCCTTCTGCCTGGCCGTCGCTGCAAGAGAAGGTCGGACGGCAATGAGAATCGCCTTCCCGCGCTCAGGGCTCTGCTCACGGAGGGGTAGGTGCCCCGTCCATGCCGGGGTCTCGAGTGCTTCGGAGGAGCTGGGTTTCGGCTGCCGGAGCTGCCGCCACAGGCGCTCCCAGCGAATCTCCCACCGCATCTACCGCCTGTCACAGGAGGCTCGCGCTTAGGTTACTCGCCAGTTAGAACAACCACCAAGAACTTCATTTTCCTTTCAGGAGGGTTATTTTAGAGTATTATTAAACCATTTCTACAAAAGAGAACAAAGGTGGCTATGTCTGCCATCGCTCGCCGCCAGCGCCGCTCGCCCAGCAGCACGTGTCACTGGTTTTGCCCCCTCCGAGGGAAGCAGGGACCCGAGTGCAGGGGGTGCTCGGCAGAGCACCTAACCACCCCGGCTGCCCGGCCCCGAGCCCGGCGGCCGCAGCCACCCACCCAGTCACTCCCAGGCCTCCCAACCAAAAAGGTGGCTCCGCCTGGCCCGGCCGCTGCCGCCCCCTCGCCCCAAGCTGGTGCTCGCTCCCCTTTGCTGCCTTCCCCGGAAAGCCACATCTCAAACTCTACTTAGCCTAGCCTTAGGCCTTGAATAAACATCTCCGCAGTTATTTTTAAAGATTTTTTTGGGAACCTTTAGCTCCATGCAAGATGTAGAAATGTTAAATACTTTGGCAAGTTCTTCCCTCCAGGGTTCACGTTCTTCCTCCTTCAGGCAATAAAACGGCTGTGGGAACCGCTGAGGATAACAACTCACCATGTGCAATACTTTTTTTTTCATTGTTCGGCCTTTTTCAGGAGAGTTCTGTAGGAGGAGGTAACCGGGGCTGAAATCCTGGCTCCCGTGGAGTCAAGGAGAGGTTTGCCCTTGGCTTCGGCACGGCTCCTTTCGCATCTTGCAGGGCACCGAGCGACGGCAAACCTGCTTCGGGACCCGCTGGGGCGGCAGTGCTGGTGAGACACTCGTCTCAGGTGAGACAGCGCAGCCACTGCCGCTCTTTGCCCCGACGAGGCGCCACTCGTAACTCCACAGACACCAGTTTCTTCGCAGACCAGAACTGAGCTGCTTCTAATGCAGACAAGAGCCTGATGCCAATTGTGCCGCTTAGACGTGCGGCAGCTGAACGCCCCGAAGAGCGGTGTGTAATTACAGACTACATTTTATTTCAACAGTGAATCACAAATGCTAAGCTGCGAAAGAGCTCTCCTAGGATTCATCCTGTTTGTCCCCTCGCCAGCGCCAGGCTGCTCCCGGGGCTGCGTTTTCTAACGCTCTGTCTGCTCTGATTCAGAAGTGCGGGAGCGGCTTAGTGAGAGCTGTCGAGGTGAAGGATCGTACGCCTCGAGGACTGAACTTCGGGTTTAAAAGGCTAAGTCACGGAAGGTTTTCGTTAGCTTTACTTTAAGCGTCTTGGCTGCAGTCTAGGCTCGCTGCTCATGTCCCGCTTGCAGAGGCAAGGTCCTCCCCTGCCTTGCTGGCGATGGAGCCTGGACGGGAGCGCTGCAGCTGCGGCAGGGAGCCGGGGGCTGGTTACACGAGGCCCCCGCATTGAAAGCAGTGAGAGGGAGCGTCTCCGCTGCCTCATGAAAGAGGGCTGTAGCGTTAGCCCTCCCCATCCAAAGAGGGGACCGAATTCCAAGAGGTGCAGCTGCTGCCGCGTGCCCCGGGGGCACGTGCACCCACCGGCCGCGGTGGGGTGGCCCCTGGCCCCACGCTGCTGTCCCGCAGGCAGCTCCCCATGGTCATCGCCTTCCTCTCCTGTCTCCTACCCAGCCTCCGACCTCCCCAGCAGGCATTTCCCTTGGATTTGTGCTGGACAAGCTTCACTCGGAGCTTTGTGTGCAGCTTCAACTGTTCTGCCGCTTGCCCAGACAGCCAAAGTGCTCCCGCTGCCCAGCCATGAAGACATGCCCAGGGAAACCAGGACCGACAGCATCCCCATCCACACACAGTTTTGCTTCCCTCCTGGGCAGCTTGGAGACAGAAATCGTTCACTGGGGTTTGGCATCGGCCTCACCAGTTATGCAACGTCCAATCCTTCCATGTATTTTCTCATCTATGACCCTATTTTTTGGCTGTCACACTTTGGCAGCTAACATGTTTGTTCTAGTAAGCCCAAAAGATTCACCAAAGGAGAGAAATATCAAGAAATCTCTTTGGTTGAAAACAAATTCAGCAGCAGGTTCCTGCTCCCAGCACAGTGCTGGGGCAGCAGCAATGCCGGGCCGTTGCGCGGGGACCCTGCGGGGATGAAAGCCACCCCGGTCCGCACCGGCGTCGGTCGGGTCCGCGCCCCACGGACGGGCTCCGGGCGCAGGGCTGTGCTTCACCACGGTGCCTCGGCCCCGGGGACCGGCAGCCGTGAGGCCACGAGGATCCAGCGGCCCCGGACGTCCCCCTCCGGCGGCGTTCCCAGGCCCAGCTCCCAGCAGGCTCTGCCGGGCTTATTTCATCCCAGATCCCCAAAACTTCTCAACGGCTTGAACCAGCTCAGGGACACGCGCATGCCTGTCACCTGGGCTCGCAGGGGACATCGTGGCTGACACAGCACTAAGATTTTGCTAAAAAGTACAAAACAACCCAAAGCACCCCTGAAGCGGGTGCGCGCCCCCCGCCGCGGGCTGCCTGCGCAGGCACCGTCGCGTTCACCGCTGCGTGGCTCCGGTTTTGGCCCTTGGCCTTCGACAGCGTCCCAGCGCTAACAGATGAGCGCCAGGGCGAGGGCAAGGCTCTCAGAGGAAATTGCTGCTTTGCTAGACCAACAAACAAGCTTTTCGGCAGCTCCAGGAGCATGGGTTCAAGCTCCCGGAGCAGCCCAGCTGCCCACAGGCACTGCTCCAGCCTGCAGCAGAGCTCTCCGGGGCTGCTGCTTCCACACCCTGCGGGGAAACCGCCCGACTTTGAGCCTTCCCTTCCAGCCCAAGCCTGCACAGCAGGCACAGGAGCTCGTCCAGGTTCCCACCAAGGAAACCTTACCCCTCCCGACCTTCCCGGAGCTCCCCAGTGCCGCTGGCCCCGTGCAGCACCCAGCCCTGCGTGGGGCACAGGCAACGAGCACAGCTGCCGAGGGTTATCCTCGTGTTGTGCTTGGGGCACACAGAGCAGAAGATGCAATAAGCAGAAAACTTGGGCTTTTTTTTCCTTTCCAACCTTCCCTTGCTTATTTTCTTTTTCTCAGTGTCTGTTAGAGGAAAATTTCCAACCGGTTCTCAAAACCACTAAGTCCAGTCAAAATAAACTTGCCCTGCGACTGCCAGCTGCCGTAAGGGTTCACTTCATCGCGCCTATAAACGTTAATCTGTGCAAATAGCGACGGCACCGAGCGGCAGCCCTGCCCCGCACGGCCGGTACCTGCGGACCAGCCCACAATGATAACGGTGACCGCGGCCTCTTGCACCGGGTCCGGCCGTGGGTGGCTGCGGCCCCTGGAGCTGGCCAGCCAGTTCGGCCTCCTGACCCGTGAAGACAATAACGCTGTCACTGCGCGAAATTAAAATGCTTTACTGTTCATCGTGTGGGGTTGTCGCCCGCTGAGTATCTGTGCAGTGAAGGGACAGCTCTGGGTTTGCAGCTGGAAGCTGTATTGCTAGCGGACGCCACTGCTGGGGGCTTTCCCTTCATAGAGGCGTGAGAGTCAAATACAAGAGTTCATCATTCTAACCGTACGCCAGTTTTCTCACACAAATTACCGAGTACAAAATCCCATGAGGGGCTCGGTAAAGAGGCGCTTGCAGAAAACAAGGTCTTCGCTGCGCTGGCACAGCCCCAGGCACAGCGGCAGCGGGGAAGCAGCCCTGCGCCCCACGGCTGGAGCTGAGCCCCACGGAGCTTCTCCGCGGGCTTTGAACGGTCGCGGCTGGGGTCTAGACACGGCCAGACTGAAGGATCCAGCCACGAGGTGTGAATTGCCCCTCCGTCCGTCTGCAGCGGGAAGAGAGCGCAGGGCAAAACGTCCCACCTACGCCAACAGGGACGCTGGGGGTGGGGACAACGTCCGTGCCGCTCCCCAGAAGCTCTCGCCGGGGCCAGGTGCCGGCCCCACAGCAGCAGGAGATGCTCGTGGCCCCTCGGCCCTTATGCAGGCAAAGCTGCGGCTGCCCCACAACTGAAAAACAAACACGTGATTTTAAAGCAAAGAATCCTGTGAGAATAACAGGGTTTTCTGAGTCACCCCCAGCTCCTTCCAGCTTTAAAAATTCAATGATGCCATAGAGTTGGAAACATCTTTACTTTAAAAATACATGCTTTGGAATAATCAAAAGCATGAATGCTACATAAAGCTAAATTTAATTGCATTTCAGTTTACTGCTGCATCTGAAATAGCTGTTTTTCCAATAGCTATCTTGAATCCCAACTTTACAGTCCCCATGATACAAGAGGTCTGGCAAAACTTCAAGTCGAGGCCACTGTTTTACAGACAGAGTTGCAGCCGCTCGTGAACTCTCGTGTATGGATGTGGCCCGTAGCAGGCACTGAGAGCTAGGAAGCCAGGATATTTTATCTGGCTGCTTTTGCATGGGAAATTTTCTTTATCCTAGAATTTTTTCCTAGTCCTCACCCCTGCACTCAGTCTGCAAGAGTCCCAACTTTGGTGAATTCACTAAAAATACAGGGATGTGCAGTCCCATGCACACACCTCCCTGGAAAAAGCATATTAGTGCTTCAATAAAAAGCTGCTGAATGCCAGGGGCTCTAGATAAGGCTTGGGAATATACTAAGGGTAGAGAAAATGATGAATGTTCCCCTGTGCTTCTTAAATGTGCACAAGTAAATCCCAAGTATGATGTAAAATTCCTACGTAGCTACCCATCTGGTATACCGATTTTCAGAGGAATACACACTGAGAGCAAATACTGTAGAATGTGCCATACTTAAGTCAACAAGCCTTTGGAGACAGAACATGGAAATACAAGCGACGCACAGAATTATTTGGTCCCAAACACTTATTAAAAATTCATTGCGTTAATGAGTTTTCTGTTTAGTGGTTACGTAACGCAGTGCTACACATCATTTTAAGACAGAGGTGAAACACTGTCGCTCTCTTAGGTAATCTCATACCACCGGTTACAACCACCCGGCTGCCTAAACCATGCTCTTGGCCGTGGTGTTTCTTTTTGTTAGTTTAAAAAAAAAAAAAAAAAACAACCAAAAAACCAAAACAAAACAAAAAAAACCAACCCAAAACTACTCCTCAGATTGACTGTAGTAAATAAACTCATGGAAAAATAGAGCTGAAGCCCACTGTCATTGCAAGCATTCCCGCCGTAGCGCACAAAGCGGCTTGTTTCTGGGGCTCTGCTCAGAGCTGCTCTCATAGCTGTTGTTTTGTTTTGGAAACCGTGTCATCAAAGCATCACTGGGAGGGAAAAAAGAGCCAGAAAAGCTGCACACGGACAAATGAAGAAGAGAGGAACAACTTGGGTGCTGCTATCTCAAGGTTTAGAAAGCGTTCGCAGTAGAAAAAGGGAATTGCATGTGTTCATGCCACGTATCAAGACAGTTTCTTCTTTTCCCTTCTTTTTGTTTATCTAGGAACACTGAATTTACTCGGAGAACTCGGTGTTAAGATCCTTTTACACCGTGCCGATGCAAGGTTCACGGGATTCAAACCATTTCTTTCAAAGAAATCCTCTACTTACTGAAAACTGTCAGCCCCTGCTCCCACGGCCTTCTGCATGCCGCAGCGCAGGAGCCCAAGCCAACTTCTGGAGGTAAAGTCTCGAAAAAGAGCCTGAATTTCCTGGCATTGAACCAGCACCCACCTCCATATTCGCTACCATTAATACTGCAGCTCCGCAAGACAAAATCCCCACCAGTGCCTCTGAAGATGCACTGGTATTTTGCTTGGTGCCAGAAACGCAGGAGGATGCTCCAGAGCCCGACTCTCCCCCTGGATTCGGCAGCAATGCTCCATCCAAATCAATGAGCTTAAAGCTATTTAAACTAGAGCAGGCTATGAATCACGCTGATCCTGTAATCCAGGCTGATCCTGTAATCCAGACAGTCTTATTTAGGCTGCGGCAGACCTTCACAAGACAGACCATGGTTTCTGTAGGGAAACCCCCACGCTCCCATCTTCTGCCCGTCGCAGGCGGGCTCGGGGGCACGGGTCGCAGGCAGGGAGGGGACGGGCGCCGCGGGCGCCGGGGGTGCTGCCGTGCTGCAGAGCCCCGAGGAGCTCGGTGCAGGCAGGGTGCCGACGGCCCCGAGCATCACAGCCCCGGTCAGACCTGGCCCTGCCAGGCCAGAGGCACACAGGGCATTTCGCCTGCGGAGAGAGGAAGGGCGGGGGGTTACGCGGGTGATGCCCGGCACATCTAACCTCTGTCGAGGGGAATAAACGCTCTCTCGACGCACGTCCTCGCAGGAACTGCACCCGCCGGGCCGAGGGCTTTCTGCGTGGCTCCAGAATGACGTTGTTCACGCTGAAACGTTTCTCGCTTCATCCCATTACGGCCTCAAAGCCCATAAAAATCAATGGAGCCTGCACAGACCCTGGGAATAACACGCTGGCCTAATACAGGATGGTGGAAATATATATATGCATACATTTTTTAACAGAGACTTCAGTTCTAAGCTTTTGGGAGATTACATAATGATTTTAGTAGGGGTTTTTTGTTTGTTTTTTTTACTGTACTTCTGTATAACTTCGTGCTATTTACTTCGGTTGCCCTGAACGCTCACTCGTCAACGGGGAGACATAAAAAGCAAAGCAAATACAGTGAGATGCGGTACCCTGCCTCCGTCCCTCGGCGGCCGCCCAGCTCGGGGCGGCGGGGCCGTACCCACAGGCTGCCCACGGCTACGCCGGGCGGGCGATGCTGCTCCTGACCCGGCCACGGCGCAGACCAACAGCAATCACAAAAACACATGTGCAGCAATAACGAGCTTTATGGCACCTGCAAAACCAAGGTGCAAAGGGACACGTTATTGAGCATCACCTCCCGGCACCTCGGATATTAACAGAATATTTCCATACACGTCGGGATGAATCATTCAGTTAACGCCGAGTACCTGACGTGCAAGCGCTGGCCCCGTACTGCGCGCTTCAATTCAGGCACACAAAGAGCTATAGAAGAACGCTTTTCTCCAGTAAAATGAGGTGCATTTCTATTTGAGCCTAACATCTTACCTTGCTATGGTAAAGGTAGAGGAGCCAGAACAAAACGAAATATATATGTCTGCTTATTTTAATACATTTTCATATGTAAATTATACAATTTATATATAAAGGAAAGTGAGTCAACTTTGGCGCTCATCATTACTTCAACAAAATCTGTGCCGAGTGCTATGAAAGGGTCTGCAGCCCTTCTCCAGACAATTAGGAACATACGGGTGTGTGTATGTATTCCCAAGTGTGTGAGTATATCCATAGGCGTATGTCCAGAGACGTCCCCACAGGTGGGTGTGTGTCTTATACCCTCCCACCCCCATGGCTCCTACGCCGTTTCCCTTACACCGAACACGTGCCGTGCAACCGCCAGCCCAGGCTCCAGGAATGCATCTGCGGGGCCAAATCATTAACCAGGGCAGCAAGCCTTTGCTCTGAAAATGAAGCCCAGCTACATTTACACAAACTTTTCTGCCTCGCTAATTATTCCCCATTTGCAGTAATGTGTTTACCTTCTCCTTCCCGAAGTCAGTAATTTGTCCTTCTCTTATTTAATTTCAGGTGATTGATTTGGAGCCAACTCACCAATTTGTTAAATCATTTTGAATTGGGGCCTCTCCTTCAGAGCGCCTGCAGCGACTCCTCCACCGCTGGGGCGTGAAAAAAACACAGTTATTTCCTTTCTTCTGAACAGAAAATGACTGGCATTAGGCTTGCCCAACAGGCAGCAGTGATGATTTAGCTTAAATTCCCGCACCTGGGTAAGGCATTCAAATTCCAAAATACCTGTTCTTCTATCAGAATGGGCTCTCCTTAAAGCAAAGGATCGTTTATTAATTCCTCCTGCCAGCAAACACACCATCCTTGGAGCAGCGGCCTCGAGGCACCGCGGACCGTCCCCTGCCCACCTCCAGCGGGTCCATCGCAGGGGCACGCAGCCCACCCGCCGCCGCCTCGGCTCCGGCCGCCTGCTCCTGGCTGCGATGGAGATGTCTCAAATTCAAAGCAGAACCTGGCCAAAACCGCAGCCAGCATCCAGCCCAGACTGCCCTACCCGTCAGCGCGAAGGTCAGCGTCCCACGGGGCTCAGGTACACTCAGCTGTTGTAGAAGTTTTACATATGCAGAAAAGCTCCCTGGCTGCTTGTTCTTGGCTGTTCGTTTTACGACAGTGTTACAAAACCACCTTCAAGACAAGCCCGGAGCGGCTGTGTGTGCTCCTGGCCACCACCGCCCCGGCGGAGCTGGGGAGCCTGCCGCTTACGTGCCAGCACCGTGCAGGCATGCACACCCCCCGCGCGGCCACGGGTGCTCCAGGTGCCCCAGTACGGCTGCTGGGCGCAGGACACAGGATGCTGGACACAGGACGCTGGATGCTGGATGCAGGACGCAGGTCGCAGGACACTGGTCGCAGGACGCAGGATGCTGGATGCAGGTTGCAGGATGCTGGATGCAGGACGCAGGACGCTGGATGCAGGTCACAGGACACAGGAGGCTGGATGCAGGTTACAGGTCACAGGATACTGGATGCAGGTCACAGGATGCTGGATGAAGGTCACAGGACACAGGAGGCTGGATGCAGGTCACAGGATGCAGGAGGCTGGATGCAGGTCACAGGACTCAGGATGCTGGATGCAGGTTACAGGTCACAGGATACTGGATGCAGGTCACAGGATGCTGGATGAAGGTTGCAGGACGCAGGATGCAGGACGCAGAATGCTGGATGCTGGATGCAGGACACAGGACGCAGGATGCTGGATGCAGGTTACAGGTCACAGGATGCTGGATGCAGGTCACAGGACACAGGATGCTGGATGCAGGTCACAGGACGCAGGATGCTGGATGAGGTCGCAGGATGCTGGATGCTGGATGCAGGATGCTGGATGCAGGTTACAGGTCACAGGATGCAGGATGCAGGATGCAGGATGCTGGATGCTGGATGCAGGTCGCAGGACGCAGGATGCTGGATGCAGAATGGAGGCTGCTTTTTGGCCGGCTGGTAGAAGCGGCTCTGCAGCCCCTTCGCACGCCTGCACCCGGCGCTGGCTCTGCGGGACGGGGCTCGGCAGCTCCAGGGAAACCCCACAAAGCCAGGCCAGTGCCTGCAAGACTTGAACAGATACAGCTCAAACGCCCTGGGAATACTCTCAGGATTGTGGGCCACCCTCACTCTGCCTTTATTACTCCAGGCAGGTACTGTTCAATACTTCTGCTGTTTCTAAACTAATCAGGACAGAATAATTTATTATGAAACTTTTTCTCAGCTGAAACCTTGCATGAAGAAATGTGTAAACCGCTTAGGCAAAAATACACACACAAAAATATCCCCACACAGCAGCATGCACCCAACAGACAGATTTAAAGGCATTTTTCAGGATTATTGAATTAAATTTTCAAGCAGCGTACTTCCCCCGAGTCACTGCGTGATTCATGCTCTGTGTGTTCGCACAGTTTTACCCTCCATTTCCTCATCTCGCACACTGGTTACCTTGCTAGCTCTCGGTCTCTGCCCTCATCAGCAGGGCTGGTCCCTGCTTCGCAAGGCTGCTGTTCCTACCAAAATGTCAGCACCCACACGCGCTTCTGCATTCAATCGATTGCAGCGAGCGTGGCGAAACGGAAGGATCCCACTGAAACACCTACCGCCACGGACCACTTTCACCCAGACATTTTTTTAACATCAGAAGGTAAATAGCTGCTTTATAAAGAAAGGCACCGACTGGCAGAATTCCCAATATCAAAATGAATACTTCTGCTGACTAAACATTTCCATTTAAAATGTGTGTTGACACCAGGCAAGAGTAACGCACCGGAGCGCAGCGTCCCAGATCTGCGGCGCTGGGACCCTCCTCGCATGGACTCCCACGGAGCCACGACTGCCTGTACGAACAAAGGGGTCCAGTCACGACAGTCCTTCCAACAGATCAAGCTATGTCATCATCATTTTTTTGCTCTGTTTCACGTGGGTTTGGTTGTTTTCTTTAAAAACCTCAAATTAAATTTTCTCATGTACGACCATCGCTTTAAAAGTCAACACGAAGGAGTACAGGATAGCAGCAATTTTTCTAAAAAGCCCTAATATTACATGTACAGCAATTTTCATTTATGCAAACTAAGTGCAAATGAAGTAAATTTTTTTTATACTGCTTATTCCTTATGCATCTAGACATATTCAGCTGGCTTTTAAATCACACCCTTTCCATCAGGGGCAGCGATGGGGTAGCCCTCAGGTGAATCTGGCCTATCGCTGATAGAAGGAGCTGGCAGCCAAAGATGTCTTAATAGGCATGAATGATAATTAAGCAAGCGAATGTAGGAATTAATGAGCAAATCAGGAACCCAAGCTGTGATTTGTTGTCCATTGATAAAGAGAAATCAGCCAGCTCAGTAATTAATTGTCACTGCGCGCGAGCAGGAGCCCAGCACGCTGCGGTCCCCTGCCAAAGGCTTTCCAGGGCGCAGGGGGTGAGGAACGGCTGATCCACCATGGAGCACGGCAACGGGGAGCTTGGCCGGCGGAGACAGACCCTGGGGAGAGCCGTGCGAGGACCTCACACGCAGACCCCAGCCACAGCCGCCCTCACCCGCGGGTGCGGCAGGCCTGCCAGCCCCCACCACGGTCCGATTCTCCCGAACTTCAAAGCAAGCGGCGGGGATGGAGCATCCTGGAAGATGCAACTGTGCCAGGCGCCGCCCTTGCTGCCGTTCCTCGGGCAGCGGCCGCCGAAGCTGCAGCCCCCGGCGCGGCTGCGGCACAGCGTGGGCGCGGGCTCAGCCCGGCACATGCCCCGGCTGGTGCGGCCCTGCGCGGGGGAGCCCATCTCCAGCCGGCAGCGAGGGCTGCTCACAGGATCCCGCTGGGAGAACGGAGCCAGCGCACAGCGAGCATCCCCAGAGAGAGGCTCGCTTTTCTGGGAAACGAGCAAAGTATGTTCTCTTGTGCCCTGCGTGACGATGGTCGTTAACCCAAGCAGGCGCTGGGCTTGGGCTGGGAGCCGCGCTCGCAGCAACGCGACGGCCTGGCTATAAAAAGACACATGATTCAGAAGTCAGCCTAAAAAAGAGGTTCTCTCTAACCACAACCAGACACAACTCACTCGCTGGGCTCACAACGTTACCAGAGTATTTCCAGATCCCCCTGGTGATGAGATGAGACGCGATGAGATGAGATGAGATGAGAGGGGGCTGCCGTGCCAGCCAGACCTGTTGGACGACAGGTCCCTGGCTCATACGCAGCCAAAACCCAGCCCGGCTCTGTGCGTCCCGGGGACACCAACAGCCTCTGGCTTGGGGCAGTTGAGTTCCACACCTGGAGACCCTGGCGTGCCCGTGTCTGCCCGTGCCTGGGTGGATCGATGGGGATCACGGTCCGATTTAGGGATGCCAGGTCCGGCGTCCTTACTGCCACCGACCGCCTCGAAGCACCTCTGCCTCCGCTGCCCAAGAGAGACGTACCTGCGACCCCCCTGCCCCACGGCTGGCGAAGAATCAGAAAGGATTTCTGTTGCTACCATTTGTAATGGAAAATTACCTACTAGCAAAGACACTTCACTGAAATGGCATCGAGCCACTTCATATGCATAAAAGTAAGTGCCTGACACGTACAGCCAAAGGGCAGTCACCCAGAACAACGAGATGAACCAGCAACAAAACGACCACGTAGGTTTAAATCTCAAGCGCAGATGCTCAGCACTGCCTTCTTCCCCAGTTACGGTGCTGGGGCAAGCAAAGGTTTTGCCCAAAAGCCTTCCTACGTGCACAGCTTCCCCCACTACACTGCTTCATCTTCTGACTGTGAACCAAATACTCCAAAGCAAGCCAGGGCAAAGCAAGGAATCAGGTGCCAGTTTTAAAAGGTAAACTAAAGGTGATGAGAAGCCTTTCCGATTCCCGGGCAGAGCGCGCAATTAGGACGGATGTTACACCTCAAACGGGGCATAACCCCCGGCGCAGTGCGGGGGCGGCTCCGCAGCCAGCCCTGCTCTGCCCGGGAGGGAGGAGGACGGCTTCGCCCCGCAGCGAGCAGGTGAGGATGAGCTTCGTCCCTGAGACGTGCTGAACTGTAAAGTGCTCGGCAGGCACATCCCCTTCTGCTGCCAGCGCCCACACCTCCCCTTTTAGCGTAGCCTGCTTCCTCCGGGACCGATGTGCTGCCTGCCTGCCAACGGGCACAGCCACGCAACGGGGCGTGCGGGCGGACCCGGGCTCCCCCTCCCAGGCCGGGGCTCTCCCCACTGCACCCTCCGTCCCCGAGCCCCCGAGCAGCGCCGCTGCTGCCCACAGCCCACGCTCGCTGCTCCAGGCGCTGGACTGGGCGTTTCTTTGCCGCCTTGGCTCTGCGTCACGCCGCCGCTTCCCGCTGCTCCCACACCCACTTTCCGACCCAGGCGGAGCGGCACACGTTAATTCAAAATGCTTCTTTTTGTAAGAGTTTGTTTTGTTTGTTGAATTCTTATTTAGCGCAAGCTATGCTGTATTTAATGTTACAGTTTATCCAGCTGGTTTCTTCGTTAGCGTGTTAACGTGACCCCATCGCTTCCAGCCATTTCAGCTGAGCGAGAAGGGGGAGAGGAGCCGTACCCACACACAGACACGCGCCGCCCTTTTTGCAGTCCCTCTTCTCTTTGGTACGTGCTGCTAGATCCCCTTCCCTGCAGGTAAACTGTTTCTGCTTCATTTGCAGATCATTTTTTTTTTTCCCCAGGAAACAAATGGTTTGGATTTTTAGCCCTCTGCTGCTGGTTCGGCTAGAGAGGAGCCTGCGGGTAAGCCAGGCTTTCACCACGAGCCAATCACTAGAAACAGGACAAATATTTGCTGCTTTAACACTTAACTAAAGCATTCCAGACCGTCCTTGAAAGGCCCGCTATAATACTGGTGAATAAATACGCCTTTGCCACAGAAAATATTGCCTTTTTGTCTTAAGAAATGTGAACCACCAAAACATAAAAAATTCAACCAGAAGTTAGAGCTGGAAAGTCAACGAAAAAAAAAAAGTCAGCGTTAGTTAAGGAGAGCAAATACTTTCTGTAAAAGCTTTCATTAACTTGGAAAACAAATTCTCCCCTGTGGTAAAAGCTGAGATGGAAAATTTTCAGATCACCTGATCCTATACCAATTTTCAGAAAATTAAACCATTTTTCGTCTTGTTCAGATGCTAAAGTATCTGCAAAACACAGCTGCTAGCCTATTCTTCCCGACACAGAACATCGAAACAAAGACAGGAACAATTTGACCGTCAGCGCGGTTCTCTTTCAAAACAAGACCTTTCAGGAAAACAATTGCAACGGCAGCACGTCCAGCCAGCGGCGGGCACACGGTCCGCGCTGCGGTGAGAGGGGAGCGAGTGCCTTAGTATTTCCTCCAAAACGCTAATGTTCCTGGGGGCCAAGAGCAACAGCAGAATAAGCCCAGCGCCCTCTCAGCGTGTGAAGCAGATCAGCCGCCGCACTTGCACCTTCCCCAGTCAGCCGGCGCCGGGGCGTTTCATCCCGGCCCCTGGTTTCCCGACGGCCGCTCGCTCGCAGGGGCACGGAGAGGCTCTAGGTAACAGCTACGGGCGTCACAGTCTGTGGCGATCCCTTTCATTTCCAGAGACATTCCAGCCTGAGAAAAACGACTGATGGAAACTCCCTGCCATCGGCAAAGCAAAGCCAGAGAACCCCCGCCATCCAAACTCCTGCCCGAAGCCCTGGCTGTTGCGTGTCGGGAGGGATATGCGGTGGGAGCAAGCGGGGAGCCCGTGCCCGTCAGGGGTGACCTCCGTTATCGCTGCCCGCCACCCCAGCAATCTCTGCCTTTTCACATGGCTCCCAGCGCTGCGTTGGGTGTGTGTGGGTGTGTGTGTGTACATTTTTACTGTGTTTGTGATTGCTTTGTTTCAAGTTTTTCCCTCCTGCCCTGGCCTGAGGGACTGCTCCATGACTAAATTAATTTCCTCCTGAATGGATTTTCTGCCTAAAGCAGCCGTTCCCAAAGCTTTCTGGTCGTGAACCCCACGTAGCCCAGCATCGCCCCCAGCCCCGGCTGCCAGCAGCAATATAGGCTCACCGGCAGTTTCTGCCCCGCTTGCAATTCCCCCGTCACCCCGGCGAGCCGCAGCAGCCGGGGCTCTGGCTTGGGATCCCACGACCCGGAGAAGTCTGAAGGGGTCTGGATCTGCTGCGGTGCAGGACAGGGAGAGGAGGGTCCCCAGGACCCGCAGGACCCCGTGCTAACAAGCCCAGCACAAGGCATTTGTTGTGGGCGGCTCTAAAATGTGACTAACACCGTTAAAAATCAACACAATGAAAACGTGACAAGAGAACGAAGTAACCCTCTTTGTGATTACTCACTTCAAAAATATAATCGTGTGCTTTTCTGCCTTTACCACCCTCGTTCGGGCTGAGAGCTGAGACAGAGCCCGGCTCTGCTGGAGCAAAGGCGATGCTCAGCAAGCGCTGCTCAGGCGGGAGGAAGCGTACCAGGGTTTTGCCGAGCATCACCACTTTTAAGCGCTGCCTTTGCTCCTCTTTGCTATGACTTTTGTCCCCAGCCCGGTTGTTCACAGGTCCCTGACTGCTCTCCATTTGGCCTTTGACTTGGTGACGGAGGAGTGGAGCTGCCCAAGGGAGCGAGGGGACAGGACAGCCTGGTGAGGACACTCCGTTTCCTTCGGCGTTGTTGTTTTTTCCCTTACGTTATCCAATTTATGTGAATTTAGGGCTGATGAGAGATGTGCAGCAAACCGCCCTGGAGGAGTCATTTATGGCACCCCAGGGACCGGCAGACACCCGCGGCAAAGGCCGTATCGGCAGCGCTCACCCGTGGCCGGAGCTGGCCCCGGTGTCTGGCAGCGTGCAGGCAGGGCTGCCACGGCCCCTGCCCGGGCACCCCGCTGCATCGGGACGGGACCGAGCGGCACCGGGCCGTCACATCCACATGCTTTTCCTTAGCCTCCGTATCTCCAGGGATGCCTGCTCCGTGCAGCCTCCGCCCGCACCTCCACAGCCGCTGCGCACATCCCGACACCCCGCTCAGGTTTGCCGCAAGCACAGCCAAAACCGCCCGCCTTTGCCGCTGGCTCACAACTCGTTACGAAAGGGAGAGGACACTTGGGTCTCAGGCCCACGCCGACGTGCCGCTTATCTCCGCTCGTGCCCATCATCACGCAGGAGCGCGGGACCGCAGCTCTTGGTAAGGTGGCTGCCCCTGCCCCACGTGCCGCTCACCCCCAGTGGGACCGGCCCGCAGGGTCTCGCAAAGCTTCTCACCCGCTGCAGAGCCATGGAAGGGGGTGACACAGCCACGGAAGGGGGTGACACAGCCGTGGAAGGGGGTGGCACAGCCATGCAAGGGGGTGACACAGCCATGGGAGGGGGTGGCACAGCCGCGGAAGGGGGTCGCACAGCCACGGAAGGGGGTGACACAGCCACGGAAGGGGGTGACAAAGCCATGGGAGGGGGTGACACAGCCACGGCAGGGGGTGACACAGCTGTGGAAGGGGGTGGCACAGCTGTGGAAGGGGGTGACACAGCCGCGGCAGGGGGTGACACAGCCATGGAAGGGGGTGACACAGCCGCGGCAGGAGGTGGCACAGCTGTGGAAGGGGGTGGCACAGCCACGGAAGGCGGTGATACACCGATTGCCTGTGAAAGGTACCCCACCAGTTTCTTAAACTCGAGGTCTGTGAGTACATCAGTGAAGATGCTTGCAACAGGTTCATTAAGTGAATACAAAATCTCTACCTTCAGCAAAGGTAATTTTAGACTCTAAATGGTGACTTCAACAACAAGTGATACAAAAAAAATGAATCTCAACAGGTTGCCATCAAACCAGTTTGATTTATGTCTGTATTTAGCATGTCCCTCTTCTGTTACACGAAGTAATTGCTTCATTATCTTAATGCTCCAATTATTGTGGTAGCATGGCTCTTCAGCTTATTTTCAACGGAGATGTAATTATCTGCAGCCACACAAGTTCACTGATCAAAGATGCTGCAGAACTGATGACCTGCTTCATCCCCGCATACAAATGTCTTTCCAAGTCGCCACCCTGGCTTGTTTGCCATTGCTAGGAGAAAGCTTTTTATAATATTATTGCTCCTCTAAAAGGAAAGGTTTAACAGTTTACCCAATGGTGCATGGCAAGGAGTCAGTAACAGCTGAATTTGCATGAAAGGATCACTAACATCACGCCAGCTTCTGAAGCCTGCAGGTCCAGGTTTTGCTAGATGCTCCTGGGCGTGGAAAAACTCCCCGAGGAGGATTCTTGTCCGTCCAGGGCAGCAGTGATGGCAGAGCAAGGCAGAGACGTTTGCTCCCCGTGGGGCTTGCCCAGAGCTTTGCGCGCTGGGACCCACGTTACCCGGTAGCACCGGCGGTTCGCAGCGGGTGAGTGCCTCTCCCAGCGTCGTGCCAGCTGGCAGGGTGTCATCTTAATGCTCACCAGCACCATCAAACTTCAAATGAGCCGAGTAACTATCCAGGCCCACGGTCTCACCCTGAAACAAATGCATCTGATTTGCATCTTCGTTTGCAGGCTTGTTTAATTGCCCGACACCGGCAGCGAACGAGCCACGTGAGATGTACTCATGTCTGCTGGGATCCCTGCTTTGAGTTAAAAGTGCATCAGGGAGCACAAAGATTTATTTATGTTAATCTCTACTGAATTATTTTAAAGCCCAAATCAGTTCGGGGCCGGCCGGCCGCAAGGCAGGAATGGAAGCTCACGTTAGAGCGGATTTCTAGCTCACTTCTCCCCGCCACGGGACTCAAAGCCACCTGGGTGTCGGAGCTGAAACCTCAGAGGCGGGGATTTCTGCTCCTGCAGCAGGCGGGCTGGCCAGCTCTTCTGTGCAAAGTCCTCCTTGGGGAAGGCTGCGGGTGCTGGCGTGGAAGGTAAACACGGGGCGCAGAGACTCTAAGGTAACAGGGCAAGTTTAAAAGATATAACACCTGCCTAAGCATGATAGGGCAATAATAATAATATTCAGCACCCGCAGCTGCTGCGGGACAGAGGGAACCGTGCCGAGCCCCGTGGCAGAGCCGCCGGCCGTGCGGCACCGGAGGGCTGCGTGGAGTCAGCGGGGAGCGGGGCTGCCCTCCATCCGCCCTGGGGTGCCGCTTGTCGGGCACACAGGGTGCTGGGCTGCGTCACCAACCTGCGCCATCAGGCTTTTAAAAGAGAAAGGGGAAAAAGAGGCTGATGTTATTCCAGTGTTTGAAAATACCCTCGGGTTTTGCTGGGTCAGGAGTGCCTTGGAAGCCCAGCAGGTAAAGGATGTACGTGCGAAAACCCCCATCGGCTTTGCAGCAGTTATCACCCAATTCGTGTTTCTTTTCGAGCAGTTACTCCGTATGGTCAGAGCAGTTTCATTCTCCCTCATTTCGCCACCAAACACAACAAACCAGATCCCTGGTTGGTAAAAGTCAGAGTAACTCAGTTCGCCCCGGATGGAATTAACCTGAGTTTGCTCCACTTGGAGAAAACCCCGAGCACCCTTCATTCACAACTCTCATACACATATTTGTACACCACGTCCTGCTCCCGGATGGCCCCGTGCGGTCAGCTGTACCCCCTCTGGGGATGCAGGTGCCGTCTCCCCTCCCGGGATGCGGCGCCGGGGCTGTGCCCTGGGCAGCCCTGCCGCTAGCACAGCGCTTGTCTCTTGCCTTGGAAAGAAGCATCTGAAGGTTTTGCAGAATTAAAAACGACTCCTTATTTTCTGAGTTCCCATCAGCCGTCCTTCGCGATACCTTTGCTGTCTTCATCCACAGCTAGGAAAAGCGTTACCTGCATTTATCTGAAATCACGATCCTTCTCGCTCCTCCTGCCCCGCTCACAACTTCATGTTTCTGCTGGCCTGCCCCGGTTCGGCACGATACCTCTGCGGGCAAGGTCGGCCAAAGCAGAGGGGCTCACAGGGGCAGGGAGAGGGGCAGGAGCCATCTGACCGTGCCCGGTGTCGGCAGGAAAATAACGAGAGCGAGTCTTTTTAGGTGGAAAATAATTAGAGCAAGTACAAGATTGTAGGGCATGTCACTAAGTGTCCGTTTAACCCTGAGAATGCCGATTAAATCCCTGTGTGCTACAAATCTTTCCAAACCTTCTGCTGCTGCTCTCCTCTTTGCCTCCCGTTCGCGTGGTCTGCCAACACTGCAGCTCTGGTGGTGAGGGTGCCCCTCAGCAGGAACGGGTCCGTCTGCAGCCCAAGGGACCCCAGGGTGTTCCAAAATAGGGCAGGTGAATGTTGGGACAGCGCTGGCTTCCCTCGCACCAACCTGTAATGCAGCCAGTAGTGCCGGCAGGCAGCAGGAGTGACATCCAGCGAAGTGTGCCAACCCCCCCAGGCCCCCGCTGGGCCCCCCAGCTCCCCCCAGTAGCCCCCGAGGCTGGCAGCTCCCTGCGCTGCGTGCCCCCCGTCCCTGCCCTGCAGGCAATGGGGGTCCCGTGGGTCGCCCTGCTGTCCTGCCGCCGGGCACCGCCGGGCGCTGGCCCCGGCAGCCGGGGCGAGGGGGAGCCAGGCGTGCGAGAAAAAGGGCACAAAATCCCCTTAAGGCCCACAGGGACCAGGGAAACTGCTCGCTGGTTTGCAAGCCCCTGAAAAAGCCTTTAAAACAGCATGAGGTGTTCAGCGCCCAGCCCGGAGGTAACCCGAATATAAAAAAGCAAAATGAACATTTGGAAATGGGAGTCCCGGCCTAAACTCGCTGCTACAGAAAGGCTGTAAACCGACAGCGACGTGGTTTGAGTCGGCAAGGAAGATCATCACACCTCTTGCTGAATGGCTCGTGGTGCCGTAAAGGTCGCCGCTTCCGCAGCGCGCGGCGCCGTCTGCCACCGAGCTCTCTGGCGGAGCGGACGCCCGAGGGGTTGGAAAGCCCCTCCTCGTGCCCCCGACTCTGACTGGCAGCAGCAAAGCTGAAATTCGCCCTTTATAAAATCCCTTCCCCGGCTGTATGGGAAACCTGTTCAAACTCGGGCAAGACACTTCTGGGGAGCCGAGTCACCAGAACCAAGCAGGCTTTAGGGGTCTCTCTGCAGCCTGTTAAACACACCACACAACGTTTTTATAGAAAATCAAACATTTTTGTAGCTACTGCAGTTTTAACACGTGCACAGGCTTTAGCAGCACGGAGGGAATGGTCATTTCCCAACCACAGCAAAATCTGCTTTTCTTCCACACCCTCCTGCCCCTCCAAAGCCTTGTCAAGGCTGAGTCCTGCCCGCGGGAGCTGCCCGGGACGGGAGGCAGCGACGGGGGGACCCACGCACACCTCTGCCCCAGCCCCTGCGCGAGGCACACGACGTCTGCAGAAGCTCGAGGGGCCAGATCTGGCCTGCCAAGCTTCCTATCCGCATTTGCAGTCAACGTCAACGGAGGCAATCGTTTGCACAGAACCCAGCTCACCCTTGGAGCCTCCCAGTCGTGCCCAGCGCCCGCACCACGCATGCCCTGCCCGGGCAGGCGTGTTGAGGCACCAAAGACAGCCCTGAGCGCTTCATGCCACCACCTCCTTCGGCTTGCAGAAGGCAGTAACTGCCACGCGGTGTTCCTCACCTAAGGAAGAAAGAGGAGAGGCGAGGAACCAACCCTTTGGAAAGCCCTGCAGGGCGGACCGGCGCTGGCTGCGGGGACAGACGGGGCAGGGCGTCCATCCACCAGCTGGGAGCATCCTCCACACCGAGGGTGCACCTTCTCCTGGGACCCCCCCCCACACCTTCCCCGTGCCCGCAGCCGCCCCAGCCAGAGCCCCGGAGCTCTGCCATGCGCGGGCAGAGCGGCCGGGCCGGCACACGCGTGCTGCAGGGGCACCCCAGCACCCCGGCCTGGTCTGAAGCGCTGAGAGCACAGGGCGATCCCTGACGGGAAGCAGCAGCACCTGCAGGGAAAAATTTTAAATGGCTCCTGCCCTAGTCTGCAAAACCTGACGCGATGGGAACGCTGCAATTCAGGTGCTCAGGTACTTTGATGCAGCGGCTTCCAGACTAGAGACTGTGGAATTTATAAGCTGGGGTAGAAACCCAAGACTTTGTTCAAAGCTGAGCCAATATCTATGAGTCACCGACGCAACACACCTCTACTACTGAGAGGTAATTTGCTGTTCCGGGGACGCTCCTAGAATGCAGATGGGTTTGCTTTCGGTAGCTGTGTGCTCAGATCAAACACGCTGTGGTGAGACTTCTGCGTTTGTTTAGACTAGCACCATCCAGAAGCTGTGCTTTAGCTAAATCATCTGCATTTGTGAGCCAAGATCCAACATGAATTGCAAATAAACTGTTGTCTGCAGGGCTACTCCAGCAAGGGATTTAAAAAGAAAGGCTTTTCCCAGAGAATACAAAGTGGTAGTCAATTGATTTTGATTGTACCTGGAGAGGCAAGGATGGTCTCCTTACTGGAAATCAATAGCACGCTGAAAATTGGTACCAGCTGGGGGGCCCTAGCAGGAGAGAAGAAACGAAATAGTATCAGTCCTTTGCAATTCGAAGGGCCACAACCTTTCCATTCCACAGCACCCCACCCCGTTTCACCCTCTGCCCCTCAGGACCCCCAGCGCTCCGCAGCCACATCCCGCAGCAGCATCACCTCCCGCCGGGGCACCCCCCCGAGCCAGGGCACCCCCCGAGCCGGGGCACCCCCCGAGCCGAGCCGAGCCGAGCCGCTGCCGCCCGGCCAGGCTCCCTGTGCTGGCTCCCGTCGCCCTCCCTGGGTCTGTGCCGGGGCTCAGCCCGCTCCGCTCCGGGGAGATACGGGCACTGCGGCTCCAGAGGAATGCAGAGGGGCTGGAGAAGGACCACATCCCAGCCTCTCCCCTGCCAGGGGGGCTGCCCTCCCACTAGTCAGCTCGTTACACAATGCCTAAAAGCATGCCTTCGTGTTTCATTTTGAAAACTCAGTCACTTGGTGCCCGTGCCCCTCCTGCGCGGGCAGAGGCATCCCGGGGAGCACGGTGGGAGCAGCGTCCCCGGCTGGGGCCATGTGCCAGCAGCTCCCAGCTGCCCCAGCAGCATCTCTGGTCGCCGCGGGAGCGCACGGAGCAGGAGAAAACGCATCAGCCTCAGGCTCGCCCTTGCAGAGCCTCCAGAGAGCCATGCGGCGTGCTCCCCGAGAGCCCTGCGGCCCAGCGACCACAGGTCCTCAAGGTGCAATGTTATGGCCTGAAATGGAAAATGCTTCATCAGTTTTATGAGCCGCTTCCCACGGTAATCCTCCTTTTTGTGTCTTTGGAGCCAAAATACCAAGCCCTGCCCAGAATAGCAAACCACAGGCCTAGTGAGCCTCTGCCCTGCGTGCTCAAATTGAATGCTGTTTGTTATTCCAACCGAGATTTAATGCAGGACAAGAAGTGTGGCTGAAACCCAAATTTTCTGGAGCTTCCATTATGCGCAGCTGTAGCAGAGGGCACCGAGGAGGAAAGGTGGGTCTGGGTGCTTCCCCCTCCTCCAGCAGCCGAGAAGGAATCCCAGGATCCCAGCACGGCAGGGGCTGGCAGGGCCCTCCGGAGCTCCCCCCGTCCAGCCCCTGCGTGAGCAGCGCCCCCAGAGCAGGGGCACAGGACCGCGTCCAGGCGGGGTGGGAATGGCTCCAGGGAAGGAGACTCCACAGCCTCTCTGGGCAGCCTGGGCCGCTGCTCTGGCACCCGCACAGCAAAGGGGTTTTGCCTCAGGTTTCAGGGGAACTTCCCGTGTTCCAGCTTGTGCCCGTTGCCCCTTGTCCTGTCGTCGGGCACCGCTGAGAAGAGCCCAGTCCCACCCTCCTGACACCCGCCCTTCAGACACTGATAAGCACTGAGGAGATCCCCCTCAGCCTTCTCTTCTCCAGGCTGAACAAGCCCAGGTCTCTCAGCCTTTCCTCACCAGGGAGATGCTCCATCCCCTGAGCATCCTTGTGGCTCTGCGCTGGCCTTGCTCCAGCAGCTCCCTGTCCTTCTGGCACTGGGGGCCCAGCACTGGACACAGCACCCCAGCTGCGGCCTCCCCAGGGCAGAGCAGAGGGGCAGGATGGCCTCCCTCGCCCTGCTGCCCACACTCCTGTCCATGCAGCCCAGGACACCGCTGCCCTTCTTGGCCCCGAGGGCCCAGCGCTGGCTCAGGGGCACTGGCTGCCCACCAGCACTGCCAGGGCCTTCTCAGCAGAGCCGCTTCCCAGCAGGGCAGCCCCAGCCTGTGCTGGTGCCTGGGGCTGTTCCTCCCCAGGGGCAGCACCTTGCCCTTGCTCCTGGTGAATCCCATGAGGTTCCCCTCGGCCCAGCTCTCCAGCCTGCCCAGGGCTCGCTGGATGGCAGCACAGCCTTCTGGCGCATCAGCCGCTCCTCCCAGCTCGGTGCCATCGGCGAACTTGCTGAGGCTACACTCCATCCCTTCATCCAGGTCACTGATGGATGTGTTGAACAGGGCTGGACCCAGTACAGACCCTGGGGGACTCCACTGGCCATCGGCCTCCAGCCAGACCCTGTCCCGTTGATCACGACTCTCTGAGCTCTGCATTCAGCCAGTTCTCCATCCACCTCGCCGTCCTTTCACCCAACCCACACTCCCTTCGCTCACTATGAGGATGTTATGGGAGACATCTCTGAAGAAGGCGATGTCCTACCATACACAAGGAAACCACCTCCATCCTTGCCTTGTAACTGCCAAATAAGTTTTCTGGACATTTATTTCCATGCTGGATTTGCATAATTAACTGTATCTAATTAGGAGCCATCCTCCTAAATGCTTCCATGAAACAAGCGCGTGCCCCCACGTTTGGGATGTGACCCACGGGCAACGCGTCTGAACAGAAACGCACCCTCACAGCCCTACTCACCTCCGCAGGCAGCTGCAGCCCTGTCCCACGGCCGGCTCACGCCTCCCGGCTGGGTCTTCTTCACTCCTGGTCCTCACGTTGTCCTTCTTTTGGCCATCTCACCCCTATTTTTCATTCTTTGCAGTTTTATTTTTCACCCATTTATTTGGGTGTTCATCCATTTCTTTTGCTTCCTTTCACTCCTTTCACTTCTACGTTTGCTCTCCTCTCTTTTGTCTCACAAAACACCCACTCTTGCTCTTGAAAGCAGGCAGTTGCGCACATCACACCCCCTACTGTTGCCTTCGATTTCCTCCGCTCCCTGTACTGTCGGAGAGGACACAAAGACGAGGTCCTGACCTGCTGTGGTTATCTCTGTGGTTCCCACGGCCCTGCTCGTGGACGTGACCCTGCCTGTCCTTGCCAAATTCCAGCCCGGGCAGCTGCCTTCTGCCAGACCGGACCCCATCCGCCCCATCCCACTTTCCTCACCACCAAACCACCACAGCACACCTCCGGCGGCCACCAGCACCGCCCGGCTCCGCACGAGACGGGGCTGAAAGCGGCACAGCCGAGTGCCTCCCGGCGCTCCCGCGGGGACAGGACCCAGCCAGCGCGCGGCCGTGGAGTGACGCAGATCATCTCGCGCTGCCGACGATAACCATCGCTGCCGACATTCGTGCTTCCTGTGCCCGTCTCAACATTTCCAGCCACCATCGCCGTTTCCAGCCTGGGAATGCATGGGAAGACGCTCCAGATTTCTCAGGAGGAGCCAGGCGCCATCCTTCTCATCGCCCGACCACAGCGGGCGGCTGCTCGGCATTTCTGTCCCTCCCGGGGGCCTCATCTTAAAAGTCTGATATCAACTCCACCATTAGAAATCAGCTAGCAAGCTCTTTTGGCAATGCTAAGGGGAGGAAGCTGCATGGTGAAAGGGAAAACACTAACTCAAATGTGAGGTGTGGATGTGAAACAGTTTATCCACGTTTTGAAGATGACGGGATTTGAGGCGTTCAGGTCACTTAGCAAGGCCTAGTCTTCAGAATAATGTTGGTCTTCCTCTTTTGGAAATGAGGTTTGCGGGTGCTTTCAGCTTGGTGTGTGGGTGTGTTTTCCCAGTCACCAAATCATAATCTTCATCTCATAAAATAGGGGTTTAGTAACTTCTGAAACAAAAGAACATTCCACGACACCACGCATATTTACCAATGACAGAGAAACAACAGCACTGAAAAACCAGCTCCCTGCCAAACGGACGGCCACCAAAGTGACTTTATGGTGGATAAGACAGATCATTGGATGCAAATAGCTTTAATAATCAGACTTACTTTCTACCTTCACACACTGAGTGCTCAGACTGCGCACACGGGTTGAGGAAAAGGCAATTCCCACATTCAAAGGTTTTCAGCCAGAAATCCTGTTGCTCAAGTACTTATTTTGCAAGCGCATGGATTAAGAGCAAGGCATCCTGATGTTTAAGAATTTTAGTTAATTTAAATCTGAAGCTAAACATAATGTGGCAGTCTCCCTTTTGAATAAGATAGTATTCCCTACTATCAATTATTATTTCATAGACCCAAAGATCACCGCAAAGATAGGCTGGATCTGTAAAGTGTTCAGACATATTTTTCTAATTTCACTGGTATGCTAAAACTCCATTTTAGCCTGTGAAAGCCATTCAAAACAGCCTCGTTTAAGTTTCTATAAATTCGATGTTGTAAAAAATATTTCTAGAAAACCTTTTCTCAGGCAGACCCTCTGTTTCTGATCATCGAAACCGAACCGCAGGCTCTGGAGGGGAGGGGAAGGACTGCCCACGCGGAGTCCTTGGGTTGTCGCAGCCCACCGAGGGAAGCCACCGCTTCTGAGAAAGAACGTGAATTCCCCGCTGCTCCGCTCGCCGCTCGCTCAGAAACCCATGCCCGTCCACCCCGGAGCAGCGATGCTGGCGCGGCCGCTCGGGCTGCGCCGCTGTGCCGGCACGATACGGCCCCTCAGCGCCAAGGCAGCGAGGGTGGGACCGGCTCGGCGGAGCCTCGGGCACGTCTTTGCTCGCCCGCCGAGGGTCTCTGCCGGGAACACAACAAAGTACGAAACAAAACAAACCCCTCTTGACTTTGGTCCGCCTGCAAGGCTGGCGTCACGCCTTGAAAGCTCCAGTTTCCTACAGAAAAACAACTGCGGGCCCTGCAAGAAGGAGCAAACCGGCCGGGAGGCGGGGGTGCAGCAGGCAGCCCCGCGGTGCCCTTAAACCGCTCGATGATAGCTTTATGAGCTCTCGGCAGCTCGGATCCACCACTAAGTGCTAGTGAGTCACTGCCACGCGGCTGCTCCTCAGCTGAAAATGAGACTTGTCTGCTTTGCCAGTGTGGCTCCTTTACGAGCGCGTTTGCTAATAAATGATTTCCTTTGTGGTAGCTGTCCCCCACAGACACCCGGGACCCGGCTCCTTCTCCCGCCAGCGACAGCTTGGCTTTGGGCTCCCACCGAAGCCAGAACAGGACCAAGGCTGCAGCGAAGCGCCATGGAGACGGAGGTGGTGATGCCCTCAGATCCCCTTGGGCCTCTGCAAAGCCGTCTGCCTCACCGGGGCTCGTCACACGGAGAGCCGCGGTGGTACCTGGGCGCCGTGCAGGGCTTCTGACCGACAAGGTCTTCTAAGGAATCCTTCTGAGCAGCAAGATGACATCTTCACGAGAAAAGCTACCATATCTCAGCAGTGGATTAATCTAGGCAGTGTCTTTAGCTTTACAGTTATTTATAATTACTTGCAAGTCATTTCCTTTCCAGTCATTAAGAGCTTCACTGAAATAAATTCCCTTCATTCAGCTGCTGTGATGAATGGCGCCAAATAAAGCAGTCAAGCAGTTTTTCCAGCAGTACTAAAAAAATGAAAGTCACAAGAAAATAAAAAATCCCAAACCCGCCCTGGACACGGTGACGCCACTGCTGGAATACGGGTGACAGTTGGCAGAGCTGTGTCAGAAGCAGGTGTAGGAAACCCAGCCCCCCGCGAGCAGCCCACCGGCTCGCCAGCACAACGCCCCGGTGACGTTTCTGCCGGCACGGTCCGCTTTCGCACCTTGCTGCTCTCACTTACTGTGCGTTGTTTTAGTCACCGTGGCCCCGGGTGCTGATGGAGCGTGGCTTGGTTTCCCGCTCCGTTTCTGGTCTGTGCCTCCCGCTGCCAGCCGCTCTTCTGCTGAAGTCCCCGCTTTCCTTGTGGAGAGAGAAGAGATCTCCCCGCAGAGACGCTCCATAGCGTCTATCTGCTGGGACGGTCGTCCCTGCTCTGCTCTCGAAACCAGGGACTTGAGTGGGTCGCTGCTCGCTCTGTGGAAGCTGTGGTGCGGGAGGGGAGGCGGCAGGGAGGGAGGCACAGAAGGGATTTTCGGAGCAATAACCCTGCGGCATCATTTTCTCGGCAGCACGCTGGACACCCGAGCACGGATGGGCTACTTCTGTTGAGGCTGGCGGAAAAGGCATTTGCTGGAAAATTTGCTTAATGTAGCCCAAGAGAAAACAGACTTCTTGGACCAAGTTCCAGACGGTCCAAAGGAGCTTCCCAAAGAAGGCGGTGATGAACACTGGTCTCTTCAGTCCTTCGAGCCATGCATGGTCCGGCTAGCTGCCAGGCCAGAGCTGGGCTCACCTCTCCCAGTGCCACCTGGACAAGTAAAGCCCCTGTGCCAGCGCGGCCCGGGGCACAGACCCCGGCAGCTCCGGCCTCTCTCCCAGGAGCCGCTTCTCGCCGCGCGCCAGACGGACCTCGCGGTGCGTTCGCTCGCTTGCAGGGACCCGAGTGCGCTGCGGAACAGATCACACCCAGCTGGCTGGGGGAAACAGCAGATCTACGCAGCTTTACAGCAGTGACGTTTGTCATATTGACGAGAAAACGAACCCATCTGCATCCATGGCTGACCCCAGAGGCGATGACATATCCGCTGCTCAGCTCGCAATTTCTGTCCCACTTGTGTAGGCCAGAGAAGCAATCCATTCGGTGATGCCACCCAAAAATGAGCGACTCAGCACCGTCCGGTACTGCCGTGGCGCAACAGCATCCCCCCGGCTTCCCCACAGGCGCCAAAGCACCGCGGGACGGACGGAC
>VZTV01033567.1:0-15382 GCA_013400875.1 Anhinga rufa | reverse complement strand
TTTTTTTTTTTTTAAAGCTAGATCAGCCTTTCAGTATTGAATTTTGATGTCTTAAATGAATGTAATTTTCAGACACTGTTAATGATCACCATTATGGAAACTCAGACCTTTTATAGAGCCTTATGCCAGGCATTTAGAAACCAAGGAGCCTCAACTCATTGGTTACTTTTGAAACTCCTGGCCTGAATTTCTGGCTAGCTTTCTCCCTTCTCTTCCTATATGATACATCATTATGATACGTGAGCATTTCTCACTGCTGTACTTTCTCCAAGAGCCTGACACAGTTCTTGCTCATTCCAGTTTAAAGGAGAATTACTCCCACTAATGGTAAAGGAGTTTTATCGACGTAAAGTTTCAGTACCAATGCACATGAAGTTAGAAGCAGACGGCCAGAGTTTCAGGGGTCGAGAAGAAATCACACTGCAGCTGGTACTCACCTCCCTGTACTCGCTGTCAAACTGACGGCAAGACAGTGCAATGTTGTTTTGCCCTCTTTGCGGGATGTATTGGCTGCCATGACAGACATGAGCACATCCTTAAAACACCTCCATGCTTCTGAGACTACTTGTTTGTGTGGAGTGCTTTAGGAAGGCTGTGTTTTTAAAAGGCTGATTAGAGATACTTGAGAAAAGAGAAGACAATGCACTGCTTTGGTCCCTTTAAGTCTTCTTTCTATATAACAGAGACAAAATTGTTTCTGTTTATGAAAGCCAGCCTTGCAATGTGAGCATCCCACCCACCATTCAGGCTTTGTGGTCTCACCCCCTCAAATGAGATCTTGTCCTGATTATGGGCTCTCCCTCCGCCTCCCCTCCTTTCCCCACCTCTAGGGTCAGCTGAGCAAAAGTTACACCACAGCCCAGAAGGAAGGAAAAGAGGGGGAGAAGTCCTCAGAGATCAGCTGCGATCGGGCAGTTCATAGCTGCATCGCAGGCAGGGCAGCTCCCGAATCCCCCTCTCAGGTGTCTCTCTCACCTATTGTCTCTTGGCCTCTCACCCTGGGGCCTCATGAGTTTTTCAGGATTCATCTGGGGCTTTTATAGTCAAAGGGTCAAATCTATAACTCAGATGTTAGTTTAATGTGCAATGTATGTGCAACGTAAATGCAACCTGCAAGTACAACGGAGAAGCTCAAAGTCTGGACCCTGACCTGAAACATTTCCTATGTGTGCTTTCAAAACCATAAGTAAACCATAAGTGGTCCTCCCCTACTGGATTCACAGATCTTTTTGAAATCTGACTGCAGCATCTGCTGGCTATGTTGTCTACATGTATGTAAGCTTTGTTTTTCATGCATATTCATGTAGTAGGTCATTTATACACAACCTAAACAATAACAGACCAAGGATGGACCCCAACAGGACTAGGCTGAAAAGAAGATTTAGTGCTTCTAGTAACAATATTTTGTTGGCAATTTGACAGCTTTGACCTAAGCCAAGTGACAGCGTTAGGTGATACACAGTATGCTGACAACTTATTACATAAAGTATCATGGTTGGCTGTCAAAAGCTTTCTTGGAATCCAGAAATATAGCTCTGGCCAATTTTTATGGCAGTGAAAATGTGTTCAGTAATTTCTACCAAGGCAGTTGTTGAGTGGGGAGGCTGAAAGACAGGACTGATGGAGAGTTATTTGATGACAACAGCAACTTGTCCACCTGCAATCAGGCAGGTTTATCCACATGGTTTTGTAACCTTCTTGGCAGTGACCCAGACATTATGATACAGTCCAGACAATCCCCCTTTTTCTCTGGGGAAAAACATAATCCCAGCAAAAATAACATGATACCTATTTTCTTTTTAATCTAAAAATGAATTAGGAAGGAGTAACAGTGCATGGGAATAATAAAGCAATGGCAGTTGGATTCTGCGCCTCCGAAATACAGGACATCTCATTTTATGCCTTGAAACTGTGAGGACTCTGAGGGCCAGTGGGCATTGCTCACTCTTGTATGGCCCTGGGAAGCTTTAGGGCATTAGCAGGGCCAAGGATTTGGCTCCACAGATCTCTTTTTTCAGTAATGATTTGGAAATACAAAATCACAGTTCTTCATATTCTTTATCTGAAGCTTTGCTTGCAATAAAAAAAGGGATGATTATTAGACTATGTCATGCAGTGTTGTAAGGATAAGGATTGATATGACAGGAATGGTCACTTTTGGGCAGCAAAAGCCCTCAGTGGCTTTCCTGAGCATCCCTTCCTTTGTCCCTCTAAGGGGAAGGGATCAGCACATGTCCAAGTAGCTGAAAGGACGTGCAGTGTTTTCAGAGGGGCAGATAGCTACACTGCAGAGTGTAAGTCAGCGAGCACATGACTCAGATACTCATCAGCTGAGGTATCCTACCAGGTCTGTGCAGATCTGGGCTTCTTTTTGCTCTGGCTTTTGCTACAGTGGTTGCATTCTCTGAGTTATAGAGGTTCCCATATATTTTTTAAATGGAAATCAAGTTTAGCATAATAGACACACACTCTTATTTAGAAACCTTAATCTTGTTTTAACCAACACAAAGAGCTATTGCTCTTGTGAGAACATTAGCCTAGGGAGTTAACTTAAATTAGTGCAATTTAGGCCGGGGAAAAAATCAGGAGGTTCCACTATCCAGGGATGCATCAACAGGCAGCTGGCCCCCAGCTTTGGCCCCTTGAGTTTGATAACTCTGCTTTGACCTGGCTTGTGGGATGCAGTGTGGTTATCGGTGACGGCCTTTCCTTTCTACTGCAATGCCAAGCCATATCAGCATAGCTTTATAAAATGAACCGGTATGATGAGTGAAGCAACCACAGGCAACAGTTTTTAACTGCCTGCACATGATCAGATACACAGACCCCTTCTTCTGGCGTGTCTAGCACAGTCTTAATTAAGAAAGTCAGGAGCTGGAGTTGAAAATACGGTATCACTTTTCCCATAATGTGCGAATTGATGGTTTCCTACAGTCAGCGCCGACAAAAATCTTCCCTTCCTCCCAGTTCAAAGTAACTGTCGAATATACAGATGGGCCATATCTACACCTTTCCCCTCACAGTGAAAAGTGCTTTAGATGATTAAGAATTTAAACTGTATTGTGAGCGAGAATCTTGGCGGTTTTAAGGAATAAGGGTTTCCTTAGAAACCGGGAAAAGTAGTTTAGGAGCAGACGTTTATGAGGGCGAATATGTACACCATCAATTAACACCTTGTTTCTTTCACAAGTTCAGTTATATTTACAACACTGCTACGAAGCAGTGAAAGCAGACAGTTTTGTATGTGCATCAGGGCTGTGAAAGATAGACTCTGCACTACCAGACAAACAGGGATTCACACCATATGGCTGGTTCAGGAGTTTTGACCGATTTAGAGCAAACGCATAGTAATTTCCCACCGGGGCTGGGCTAGGATGAATATTAATACAGATCAGAAATGACAAACAGAGAAATGGACAAAGATTGTCCCCAGATTACACCCCCCCGCCAGCCTGACACTGGTTTTTAAAGCTGTTTTCTTGGCAAAGTCGGTGGTTTGCACCTGATTTCCATGGTACTTTACTTACGTCAGGTCTCTGTAAAATCCCACCAAATGCTTCCAGCTCCAAGCGGCAGATCATCGTCTGCAATTTGGTATCCAGAAGAGTTCATAGGCTGAACATGTTTAAAAAGCAGCCAAACAAGCCAAGAGCACAACAGTTAACAATGTTGAGGAGGCTGTAGACACTGAGCCTGGCACTGACAAACACTGCTGTCATTCCTACCTTTAGTGCCGGTTTTATCCAGAGCTGGTTTTATATCAAATGTTGTGCTGGAATACCAGCACATTGCGCATACATATCCTAGGAAGCTGCAGTACTAATACATTACAAATATAGCAGTTCAGCTGACAAGCAGAAGAGTAAACTATTGTCGACCCAGCTGGCATAAAATTAACCCTGGTTTTATCTTGCTTTCGCTGAAGGAGATTTATTCCCCTTCTTTGCAAGAAGATAATTTAGAAGATAGTTTATAATTGCCTACGAGAGTCTCCTCAATTCAATTTCTGATCAGCTTGTGTAGTGGAAATAATGAATAATTAAGTTTGAGCCAAAACTTGAGTCAATTTGGTGCTAAAATTGACATTTTGAGTCATAGCCCTCCACCTTTCTTGTTCCAGAGAAGCAGCACTGCATTCAGCTCCATGGAAAGCAAAGGTGCCATCATTTAAAGCACTGTTCCTCAGCTTCTGGAAAAAAGCTGATTTGGAGATGATGGCTGAATGAGGTTGTATCCCACCAGCCACATGGATCCGATCTAAGTACTCACCACCTGCAGAAACGTAACAGTGTAAGCCCCAGCTACGCTTAGGGTATGTTATTCCTCCGTATGGACAGATTCTCTTTTCAGCTGACAAACTGTAACTGTGTGAGTGGAAATTTTTCATTCAGTGGCTTATTTCAGGATGGCTAAGCTGAAAGAATTAAATTAAAAATGACTCAGCTAATTCTGAGGACAGGTTAGTAGAATGACTGTTTTCCTACGTTAAAAAAAATTCATTTATTTGAGGAACTCTCTCACACAAATGCTTTGAAGTGGTGTCTTCAAATTTGGCAGGATGCATTACTTTTCTACACAAGATTTGTGCTTTGCAGTTATTCTGAATATTCTCATGCATAGGTCTTTTAAAAGCTTCAGTTAACACATGCCCTCTAATATATGAGTTTGGTTTTTTTAAACTGAATTATTAAGCATGTTGACATGGGGTTTTTTTGTGACTTCTTAATTTTCTTTTTTATTAATTCTCTATTTGAATCTTGGGTACTGCTGAGCTAGAGTATTCATGTTGTATGTGTTTTACTTCCAAAGGGAATATATGAAGGAACATTAAGTTATGAATTCAAAACTTAGACAATACCGAGACAAGCTTAATTTTCCCTTGCCTACCCAATATACATAAAAAATTGCGTACAGACCAACTATCTCGGCAACTATATGCAGTTTAATTGCCTCTCCCTTGTTTGGCATGCTTTATTTTCTGTATGGTGTTGTGTTTTCCTAAATGTTGTTCACATTCTGGCCCAAAGGTAAATTTTCTGATTTTCTCATGGCTTGCAAGATGCACCTCATGGGTATATATTCATGTTCCAATCACAAACTTACTTTTTGCAACACTATTGGCAACAGAGGACTGAAAGGACTACCAGAGCCTGGAAACCATGACTTCTTCTTGAGATCCACTGCTTCATCACTACCCACCACTTCCACAGCAGAAGAGGCAGAAGGCATCCAGACGCTTGCCTTCTTTTTTACGCAAGCTTGTTTCAAAATCTTCTGGCTGATTGTAGCATCAGTCTTGTGGCAAAAAAATGCAGCCATGTAAGTAATGCTTACTGCAGATAACTATGAGGCATTCAAATTTAGGGTTTTTCAAAGAATCTCAGCTGCTACCTAATTTTAGAGTTTGATTTTCCCATCTTTGAAATAATCTCATTCAATGGTTGTGCAACAAGTAGACTCTTTATCCATTAACAGAAGAATAAAACATAACAGACATCCATGTCATCAGTAAAAATGTCTGCACCAGCTTTAGATGCTAAAATGAAAGGCAATTCTGAGAAACTTATATTTACAATAACATACGGGAGAGTAAAAAAAATATGACCAGGCTACAGTTTCTTTTGAGCTAGTGCAAAATTGTTCCTTAAGAATAAAGGCACGTAAAGAGCCTCATTCTGAATGGGATCTATGCAACTGCATCTTCTGACTCTTTGCAAACGTAAGACCTCAGTTTGAGAAAAATATAGTAGGCTTCAAAATCACAGTCCGGCTGAGACAGACTTGGTGAACTGCAGGACTTGCTTTTCATCGGCGAGGCCGTTGTTCACCTCCTGAACATTTCAATCAGCCTGCTGGCAGATGTGCTCCCGTACATGCCTGCATGCTCAGCCCCGTCATGGCTTCCAGCATTGTTTGGCAGCACTGTGGCAGAAGAGAGACAAAGATAAATGGAAGTGCAAAAGCTATATTTACACAGCATTTAAACATACCATATACTGGAGATTGAAGGGCTTGCTGATAGGTGACACTGCAGGTTTCAATAGGGAGCACATCTAGTAGAGCCCTTATGCCTCATTCAGGTCATGCGGCTCCCATGACTTTACCTAAGGGTTGTTGTTTTGCCTGAAAAACATTTTTTTTGTGGGTAAAATCCAGACAATGGTGAAGTTTGATCCCTGATCTCAGCAAAGCAAGGACGTTGCTCTCCTGGACATATTCTTCAACTATTCAAAGATCATCCAAATCTAAATAAGAAATAAATCAAATATGAAAAGGAGCATGCACAGAAAGCAGAGATCCAGCAAAAAAGTTACTTCAAAAATATGTTGACTTTGCTTCATAAGCCAAAAACATGAAGCAAGAATAGAAGGATTACATTAATTTTTCATTGTTTGCCATTCAAATAACATCTCTATTTGGCATACCTTTAGACATTAGTCTTACACTCCATAGAGTGTTAATATTAAAGCTGGAAGAACATGAAGCTGCAAGAAGTATTTGTAACAAAGCGTATTTTCACTGTTTTCCGAAAACAGCCTGTTTTCAAATTCACATAACACTGACAAAACTGGAGTAAATTTATGACATTTTGAAGACGGTCAATCTCTTTTTATCATAGGATGACTTTGGAATTTTATGTTGAAGACTGGCATAAAGGAGATATCAAGAGATATTAGAAGATATGTCTTTAATGAACAATATTTTACTACATACACATAAAGAAAACACCACACTTACCATGTGTCTCCTTTCAAGAAATCCCTTTTGATTCTGTTGTGAGCCACTGATGGAGAATACAGAGTATGAATGGCAGTAAACTCAGTGGCACAAAATAATAAATAAGTTTTCTTTGTAAAAGATTATTTTAACTGGGTCTTCTTGGCTGATGAATAGAAAATTTATGGCACCAAGGCAGTCAAAATCTTGATGTTACTGTTCCACGACTGCAGGTGATGAAGGACTGTTAATGATACCAGCACCTCTGTTAGACATTAAATATAGAAAGGGATGTGGGTCATGCATGCTTGTTGTACAAGTAGTGCCTAAGCACTCTGAAGAGGTGTATCAGATGTTCCACCACAGCAAATGAGGTGGGATTCAGCTGCCTGGCTGTTCCCTGCAGGCAGGTCTGTAGAGGTTTGTGGGAACTCTGGCCATAGTTGTGGGTTATTATTTTTTCTCAAAAGCTGGTTCTGATCCTCAGATGATGCAGTCTTGAGGCTGCATCCCTGGAGAGATGGGTTAAGGGGGGTAACTACAGAAAGGTAAAGCTGTTCCCCCATCATATGCTGGGGGTTACAGCCTGTTTGGCTCCTGCTATTCCTCCCTGCCCACGAAACTGCGCCTATCTTATTGTAGTGCAAAATAATTCAGCAGAAATAAAAGTAAAATACTTCAACCAGATGAAATTTAAATAGTATAAAATTGTGATTTGTGAAGCAAAACTGCTGAATGAGTAAAAAGAAAAAGAAGCATGAAAGATTTCTTATCAGTTTTTCCATTTCAAAAGGCTCGCCTGTGGACTGACCCATCCAGCATTCTTCAGGCTTTAATTAATTAAAAGCAGGGAGAAAGTTAGGATTTTGGTGCAGGATAAATATTCCAGACTTGAAGAGATGTTGCTTTAATGACCTGGACACTATCCAGGAAGTATGCAAAGGCTAGCAGGCACTTCTGACAGCTAATATATCTGATAAAAAAGAGCATTCTGGCCAATTAAAGAACTGGGGTAGAAATAATGGTTTGTCACCAAGTGTGTAACTGAGGCCAATTGGTCCAGATTAACCAATGGGTTATCCTTTGTAAGTGAATTTAAAGGTCACGATGAGCTGTCTTGGTGGGTAAAAGATAAAAATGTTAAATTAATATGGTGGCAAAAGATTTTCAAATGTGAGACGTGGAGATAAAAATTAGATTTGCAAATCATGCAAAATCACCTGGAGTGGACTAAGCAAATTGCTCTTATGGCAGAAGGTCATTAAGAAAAAAGTGTGAATAAAAGTATGAATTTCCATCCACCATAGAAAGCAAAAGCTTTCTTTAAGTATTCATAGGCAAATGTTCTCCTGAAGGACTTTACTATATACTAACAGCTGGGAGCCTATACGTCTGTATATGGGGAGAGGTAGGGCTGTTTTCACCTTCTACAGTAAAACAACTGGTTATGTTATTGATAGCTGACCTATGCAATACTACTTGACCATGAAGAGATTTTCTCTAATCTAGCTGTACATTTCCATCGTGCTGACTATCTTGGGATCAAATCCCATCGAGGTGGATTTTTTCAACATGCTTTTCTCTGCAATCTTCCATTGCACAGAGATAGAAAGTTTGACACTGACTCTGGACAAAGAAGACGGTCACAACTTCAGGATCCCCACAAGACCTCTGGGGAGCTCCAGGATGTCCATGGGGATGGAGCTTTGGTGTCCCTGTTTTGGCTATGGCAGCCTGTGACAGAGTGGAGTCACTAAGGTCACGTTGCCTGAGTATCCCGAACTACAACAACGCACCTCAGGAGAGAATTGAACCCAAAGGTTTGCAGTGAATGCTGGGAGATGATTCCTGTTCCTCCCAGCCTTGCTCTTGACCTTACTCTTGCTCAGCCGTGCTCTCTGCCCACAGAGTGATGTAGATGGAGATGTGAGTGGCCACTAATGGGATGAAAGGATGTTTACACTGTAAATGGCTCTCCAAATGGAAGAGACCCTATTTAGACATAGTGCAATATCTAGATGAGAGCCAAAGCCTTTTCCAAACTTGACTCTCCTCATGGGGGCAAGGTAAGATGGCCTGCCCCCATGCCTACCCCATGCATGAGGAATGTGGAGGCAGCCTCATGGCTCTGGCTCTCACCTACTATCACTGGGGACACCCATCAGAGCACCCAACTAGATAGCTGCTGCCCACCATGTGCCAGCCACTCCTCATGAGCACCTCTGCCCATCCCTCTCCAGAAAGTCCTGTTGTGCTATTAACATTAGAGAGAGCCTGTCCACCTCACATTTCTGACTTCATGTGCATCACAGCCAGCAACTGTATTCAAATGGCTCTGCTTCCTGCTACTTGAGAGATAAGATTCCCCAAATAAGGCAATAAATATCCACAGTAGCTGTTCATTTTTGTAAGCACCTGCAATATGGAGGCCCCATATCACCACTGCAGTGCATAAAAATGTAGATGTTTGTAACAGGCAAAGTCTAGCCAGCCCCATAGGGAGGCCTTTTGGTGTTCACAGCCTCCCAGTTGTGCTTGGCGCTTCCTTCCCACCTAGAGGGGGTAACCCCCAGCCCCTCAACTAGGGGGGATGCCACTATCTGCCTCTTCTGGGTCCCTCTTTCAAGCATACGAATAGCTTGGGAGGGAGCCTGCCTGCCACCCACCCTGCCCAGGGCTGAGCTGCTGGGGATGGGCAGGCAAGCGGGCACTTGCCTTGTCTTCCAGGGCTGCTGTTGAGGAGGAGAGGAGCAGTGACAGCCCAAGTGCAAAAGCAAAGAGCAGGACCAAGGAGGCTGCAGCTGGCTGCCCCTTTCTTCCTGGCACAGTGCAAATATTTGTCTTTTAGCCCCCTTCTTCCAGCCCCAGGTCTGACTGTGTGTGCAAACTGCTGTTCTGGCAGGATTTGGGTGGCTTTGAAGCCACAGAAAAAAAGCAATGGCCCTGAGAGAGCTCAAGCACTGTCAAAAAGCATAGAGCTCCATTCCTGCACATAGCACTGAGATACTGGTGCCAGGCCATGAGATTTTGGGACTTCAGAAATGGGTTATTACAAGTATATAACTAGTGATCATAAAGAGTATTTATTTTTCTTTATGTGAGTACCTAAAATACCCAAAACACACATAAAGCAGCTGTTTATTTCTCTGAGGAGCATTTAAAATGCATGTTCTTCCACGGATTACCCGTGTGAGTGAATGAACTTAAACCACTAAACAGCTGATTCTGAGCCAAATTTTCAATGGGTATTAAAAAAGATGTACACATACCTAGGAACGTGTGCATTGCCACATGAAGTAAATGCATGCAAATGAAGATATCCAAACACAATGGCCATAAAGCGTTGATGAAAGGTATTTTATTGACACTGAAGTAACCTTGTTGAATTGCAGATTTTGGCTTCATTTCCTTTTCTGTAACCAGTGCAAAAGAAAAGAAAGGATCTGATTTCCTGGAAGCAGATTTGCCTTATCTGTTAATATATTGTCCCACCTTTTACACTGGGTGAATATATTTGTATGCCCTTGGTTGGCATAATTTGGGACAAAAAGGAGAAGATATCTTTATTTTTCAGAGAGAAGCAGCTATTTTGAGGACTAATTCTAGGGAAGTATTCTGACATTTCTTTAAAGAAACTGCAGAAACAAATCATGTCTAGTCAGAGCATTAGCAAATTGCTTTTCTAGTAGAAGGAATTACAGTACTGAAACTTCTAGTACATGGTTTCCTATAGGTGGACTGCCTTATAGGGTTTTGCAGGAAGTGAGACAGCCAAGTTGAAGTTAGCGTGTACGTGAGATTCCTTAGGATGGGAACTTCAGAAATACAAAATACGAAGTGGAGCATGAACTTAATTTCCATTTTTGAAAGTGACCAAGCTTAGAAACACAAGAGTGCATGGCAGCACATGCTGGTGATGGTGTAGAGAATCCTGATGGCTGCTGCAGCTCAGGCTGCGACAGCATCCGCCTGGGTCTGCCTCTGCCTGGTGGTCTCTGTCCAGTTGTGGCAGAGCTATCTAGCTCTTCTGATACCAGCTGGCGAGGATGGTTTCAAGGTTGTGCTCATGTGGTGCCATTTCAGGGATTTCTACACCTTACTTAGTTGCACTAAGGTCCTGTTGATTCTCAGTTCAATGCAGTCTCCCCAATCCCTTACTCGCTTTTGAAGACTCACTTAAGAAGCTTCTGAAACTTTTTCCTTAAGTCTCTGCCGACACCATGAGAAAGCGAGGGAGAGGACACAAGTACTCATGTAAAATAAAAATATATCTGTTTAATATTTGAAATTTCAATGGAACTGCCATTCTGTTTAGAGACCATCCATTCAAGTGCTAGAGTGAGAAGCATCTCGTCTTAAACCCACGGAGCCGGCAAAATCTCCTTTTAAAATCACACTATCTCTTTCACGAGATGCAAAATATGGGGAAATAAAGCTCATTTGAACTTTTCCGCCACTCTTCGTGACATGTAAAATAATACAAAAAATAATAAAAAAATCCCCAACCTAACAATAAGCAGAGCCTTCTTGACCCAGCTGACTTCACTAGTTGGTGCCTTGTTTTCTTCCCTTTCCTTAGCTGTCATTGCATCTCGCCCCCTGCAAGCAGCTCAGTCTCATTAAAAGCAATGTGGTGAAACTAGCCACATCATTATACTCACTTAGATGGAGTTCTTGTAGCCAGCACGTACCGTTCATAGTAACTGCCACTTAGGATTTGTGAACCCCCTATTGGCACCTTCCTGGTGGTTTGTTGGGGGTTTTTTCTGTGTGTGTCTTACTTCGAAATTTACATGTCTACAGAACAACTAAAATTCACAAGAACAAACTAATTAATGGATTCCAGTTTTGACAGCTACAAGAAGACAGATGAGAAAGTAACATGCTTCTGGCAGCGTGTTATCAATTGGGAGGCACCAGTGCATCGCCTCTATGTGGTACAGTGAGCTGGAACCGACACTGACAGATGACACAGCCCTTGACAGTGAAGCCTGTATGAGCTGACAGCTCCACTTGCACTCAGGCAGGTCCACGCTCAGCGCTGGAACTGAACCAGCTTGATGTGCAGAATATGTTTGCTTTTATCTTCCCCCCGGCTGTACAGCGGGCAGGCTGAACAGCACTGTCAGGTGGATCCCAGGACCTACCTTAGAAAGTTACAACCGTAACGAATGCTAAGATTTTACCAGTAAAAATAAACTAAAATAATTAACAAGTATCTAATGATACTTGTCTTCTGACTGGTGCTTTGCTCTCCTTTTTGGAAGCAGGGTGGCTCCCTGGTGGCGGGACTAAGGAAGCCTGGTTTCCTACAGACCAGTGGGTGTCTCCTTGTTGGATTCTCAAGTATCTACTAAGGGGCTTGCTCCGAGAGAGCCTCTGCCACAGCCGGGCACCCCGAGCCTCCCTCTGCCATGTGGATTTGCCAGTGTCGAAGAAGGGCTGAATGCACACACCTGCCTTTCTTCCAGGTGGATCTCTCTTCTCTGGGCAGCTGTCTGCTTTCACAGAACTGCAGAAGCTTGTGTCTTTGGGCCTGCTATCCCTATGCCAAATTTGGTCAAAACTGGCCAAAGGTTTAAGTTCAGATGGTTCCGGGGTGTGGAAAGAGGGTGCAGATGCACATGCAAATACAGAGTGTGACAACATAGACTTAATTTCCTTTGAAAACAAGGGTAATATAGAAAGGCAAGAGTTTCTTCACACTATACATTCAAGACATATATCTACAATCTTGAGATTAAATTGAGCCCGAGTGTAGAGGCCCCAGCAGCCTTATCTAATTCCTCCCTAAGGGGACAGGGATGCTAGAGGCACCTGTGTAACTGCTCCATGCGTGGTGAATTACAACCCTACAGCAAGTATCCCTCCACAGATTATTATGATAGATCTTTGTTCCAGTCCTCCTCTCTTAGTGTACATAGATGAGCTCAGGAAGAGACCATAAGCTTTTAAAAGGAACAGAATACTGGAATCAATATTCTGTCATAGATTTAAGAGAATATTGTCTTAATGAAGAAACAGCCTGGTCAAATTAGTTTGAATCAGCCTAGATCTTCAAGAAGCTTCCTTTCCTTCATCTCTAATGCTGTAATTTTTTTCAGATCACATTACAGAGGAACTGAGAGCCCTATTAAGGGGAAAATCCAAGTTTTATGGCTCCAGTGAGGGGATTTATTGCAGCCAGCACATCTTTCTCCCTTGCTCCTTACAGCTCCATGTGGCCCTTCTGCCTGCTTCCCTCCTGTTCATTACAGTCTCCTTTGCCCCCCAGAGCAGCTGCCAGTGCTCCCTTGGCCTAATGCCGGGGTGACACAAGCAATAATACCAGCAGAAGCCAGAATGGCATGGGGCATACTTGTCCACATTCAGCAGCTGTCAACAGGAGCTATTTGAAAGATAGATGGGGGTTTCTATAGCTTTGTTTGTGCACATGTGCCCCAGAATACAGCGCTTAACTAGAAGGAACATAATTCCACTAGCTTCACTGGGACTATTTGTATCCTTAATACTACGCTCATGTTTTAGCGACTTTGCTGAATCGGGACCTAAATTTGTGAAATTTGTGTTGTGTGCACATTTCCCTGGATTTCTCTGTGCTGCAGCTACCCATGCATGCTGTCATTTCAGCTACTCGAGAGCTTGGTAGTACTATGTAACAGGAGGCACATTTCACACAGTCTGTTTTCAACAGTTTTAAATTGTAAGAGCAGAAAAAAGTTCATTAAAAATTGGTCTATAGAAAGACAATCGGGCAATTTTTTGAAGTGCTTTTCTCTGTGAAGCTCTATGAGGACAAAATTCAGGGTTTTTTTCCAGATATTCATACTTTTGCTTACTGTTACATACCTGCCAGAAGTCTTCAGAAAAGTTTAATGAGGGTCAAGATTAACAGGACTCCCCTTTATGTCAACAAGAAGGAATTTATATTCCTTTTTCCAGATGGCCTGTGTGCATCACATTCCCTTTCCCTAGAAACCAAATAAAATTCACAGCCTGAGTGGCTCCACCTTCTCAGGTGGATCATATCATTGAGAAAAGCAAGTAAGCGTGATCATTATTTGTCTTATGCTAATGTTTAGACACTCTTATTCCAACTTCACAGTCAAGGAACAGTGAGGCAAAGAGAAGCAATTGTCTAAAGCAACATTATGGTCCCGTGTTGAGCCATGAAGCCCCTATTTTCTGTGAAGCAATGGCATCAGTCACCCTGGAAAGTCACATTCTCATCTCACTTGGTCCTTCCTTCTCTTGTTGAGGCAATCTGCCTGGGTAACAGCGTGACAGCTCCCAGGCACTACCTCAGTCAAGGCAGCGCATTAGAGGGCAGCACTGCAGGCACTGCCTGTCTGAGTTGGGCTGGTCATGCAGGGGCGAAAGGCTTTTTTTTTAACATTGCAGCAGCACTCTATAATTATGTTTGAGCAGATGGTTATCGCTGAGTTCTTGCTTTCAATATCTTACACCAACCTGAAAAGTTACCTTTTAGAAAGAAACTAAAATATCTCTTCTTAGCTTAAACCAGTTTGGAATTAACAGAATATAGAAAACCAGTGATTTTCGCTGTAAAACTCTTTTCCTAGTCAAAACCATTGTATTTCCTGGATCCAGATGTTTGACCATATATCTTGCATCAGATAATTTTTTTAAGAAAAAGCTTATAGAAAACATGAGCTAAGGATATGTGGACAGAGTTCTTTCTTCTTTCATACTGATGAAAACTAATTTTATATAAGCAAATAGAAAAACGTCACCGGTGTTCTTAATTTTTAGGTGTTGGAAAAAAAAACTCCCTGGGGATAAAAATATCTTATGGATATGGCTCCTGATTTAAGAAAAGTCTTCCCAAGCACAGAACAAACATGCCGTGGGAGGCGCTCAGCGGTGTTATAACTGAGTGCCCTGGATGGTCTTCTGCAAAGGTCAGTAGAAATAGCTATTTAGAAACCAGGCCCTCACTTCAGTCCCTCTAATATGAAATTGAGCAGTGAATTGACTACCCCTCATAATGCATCTTGCAGCAAGAATCTAGGGTGTTTGACTATTCAGAGCTGAAGGTATTGTCCTTCAGGGTTTTTTTTTTCTTTGAGGGTTTTTGCTTCTATATTGGTTGTGAGAGTCACATCCTTACACACTTACAGAACAAAGCAGGATCACGGAACAGGCAATTTGTGAACTCTGCCTATCTAGGTTAGGAGCTGAATCCAAATTCAGACTAGATCCAGATGAAATATTTATGAGTATGCACAGATACATATTTACACAGCGAGAGTCGGCTATAGACAAATTCAGATTATCTGTTTTTCTCCTCCATGACCAGGCTGTTCCTGGATTCCTCACTTAGATATATTTTAAATGGCTTGCATTTATACTCGTGGTGTTGCACGTATCTGTGTTCTTGCTGTTTTAGATAGATTTTAAAATATCATACTGAAATTTTATGGACCCTGATGAAGTTGGATAGCAAACTTTCTTAAAGAGAATGACATTGCACTGTCTAACATCACACCACACAAGGCTATCCAAGATATTCTTTACCTTCTTTAAATACAACATTGAGCATGCAGTTCTTTTTCTTTGACATTTTTTGAGCAAGTTATCTTCAAAAACCTCCATAATTTATATCTGTAACCCAGGAATACTTGCAATATTTCTTTACAGCCTC
>VZTV01033555.1:617-54171 GCA_013400875.1 Anhinga rufa | reverse complement strand
CTGGGGTTAAACCATGACACACTTGAACCACAGTGGGAAAACATTGGCTTGCAGGGAGCTCCTCTCTTGGGGACTGCTTACAAGCCCTGGCTCCTTGGGAGTTGCAGCTCCTTGGATTTCCATTCTTACCTGTCCAAACCCTTTTCTCTTTCTGAGAAAACTGCAGGTACGTACCCAAACTGTCATTCAGCTCGCTCATGCTTCAATATGCAGCTGTTGCCTCCATATCCCGCATATGCGTACTGACTGCTCAATGTTGAGAGCTTCCCATATCCCATATTCCCTGATCCAGCCACCCTCTGTGTACCAAGGTGGAACGGACACTCTGCCTGAGGTGAGAGTCTGTGCCCAAATTTGGCTGTGTTTCCTCTTGGTGTGAGTCAGACCTATGACATTACAGAGCACCTATGAACAGCACTTCAGCAATGCAGGATCCATCTGCACATTTGGTGATGGTTTTTATATTTGTTTGCAGCCTTCCCAACTGTGTCTTTTAGATCACCACCTTCTCCCAGATTTGTGCTAAAACCTTATGCCAGCAAACTCACATTTGAATTTGGTCTATTAAAATGTAAACCATCAGATGGCACATGTCCAGCTGGCACAACGCACTCTTACTTTCATGAAAGTATTGAACAAAAATACTTTTCAGAGATACAGCAATCACCCTGAAACATTATCAGTGCTATGACACTGCACCTCCTCTGATAAGTTAAATTTATCCTCATTGGGAAAATGTTCAATTTTCTCCAGCGTTTCTTTGTTCGGCTTTGTGATCTGTTCTGCCCGAGTGCGAGATTGGGATGCACACATGGAATGCGAGACGAGCCGGGTGCAATTTCTTCAAGGACAATGTTTTTCAATCCAAGCAGGGTTTGGCTTTTAACAACAACATATGCTGCAGCAAATGTTCTTTTCTGTCAATGTAATTCATTATCAGATGAAATTTCCAAATGAAATATTTAAACAATGACAGAAATTCTAAATATTTAATTTAGATGCCTCACTAGTGAAAGTAAGTTTAAAAAGTTGTTAAATAAAAACCCACCATTTTTCTCCACGTGATGTATTTAAAAAGCCAAAACTTTTCTCTCTGCATACTAAGAGAAGTATTATTGAATTGAATTTTATATGAAAATTCCCATGAAAAACAAAAAAAATAAACTTTTTAAAAGGAAAGTAATATAAAGAAAATACATTTCTCCATTTATTTCCCAAAGATACTTATCCTTTTTTCAGAGGTAAGCAATTGCCACACTCAGTGCTTTCCCACCTTCTCACACACACACGTTTTTTCCTTTAGAAAGGCAGGCTGTAATAGCTGCGGTCTCTTGGTTATGTCTGTTGAAGGAAAAGGAAAGAAGTAACACAGTGCCACAGCCATGCCCCTGCCTTGCGCAGCAGACCTGACTGAGAAAGCAACTGCCTTAGGCCTGAAACTATGGTCCATTTATCCAATTCTGAGCCTCGAGTACATGTATGCATCTCCTGAGCTATATGTAGAAGAAGAAAAAATGCAGCATTAATCTATGTCCCACCCCTAGCACGGGACAATGGAGAAGTTGCAGACTGAGCCTTCACCTGGTTTCAGCCATCCAAAGCCATCTGCAGTCACACAGTATTCTTTCTTCAGTATTATTCTGAATATTTCAATTAAGTATAAAGCCAAAAGGAGAAAAAAAATCTATTAAAAAGAAATGCTTTGAATATATATATACATCCAGTCTATTTCTGCAACAGACCAAGTGAGAATAAGCTGTAGAGTTTCAGTTAGAGTATCAAATACTGTGTTACTAATCAGTTATTACAAAATTTCTCCAATACCAAGTGCCGTATGAGGTCCTGCTCCCACCCCTATTGAAGACACATGCAAAACTCTCATTGCCCTATATTAACACAAGCAGTCTCTAGTTCCAAAAAAAGTACAAGAGCCTCAAGTTCTGACCAGAAGACAGGCTGAATCATTTTTTGTCCTTGCACAACTTGCCTGGCTACTGTGGAGCTCCATGGAAAGAAGTGAGGCAGAGACCTGTGAGGACATCTCCTCAAGCCCTCCTGGGAAGAGCATGCCAACCTTAGCACCCAGGAGCACACACAGAGCGGAGAGGCATTGCATCTTCTCCAGGACCCTGGACTCCTCCGCTTGAATGACAGCAGGGTTGTGCAGAAGTGGCCTCCAACACGATGTCAGGGCAAGCGGGAGCTTCCTCCAACATAGATGGTGAATCCATAGCAAGAGCCATCCAAGCAGATGCTTCATGTGTCTATGCTTCCAGGTGAAGAGAAAAGCCACCATGACATAGGCATCAAGTGCTCTGCCACCACATCCCTGCTGGAGGGGAGCACCATAGGTAGATGTTGGTGCTAGCCAGATGCAGCTTTACAGGTGCCCATTGGAGCTCTTTCAGCCCCAGAACAGTGATATTCTGGTGCTCATGCCAACACAGAGAGGGAAGGGCTGAATACAGCCCTGCAAATATAATTTTGATGGAGTGGACATGTACCAACCAATGTTCCAGGAGATGAAGGTGAAGGATTTCTGAATCCATCAATTGCTGTCCCAGGAGCATTTCTGCCCTCAGTCCTGCCTGGATTCACTACTTCTCTGCCAGCTGCTGTTTCTTTCCCCTCCCAGTGAGGGATTCAAGGGTGAGTCCTTAGATTATCACCCAAGATCTGGTATTAGGATATATCTCCACTGTACACCATACCAAAGCAGAGAGCCAATGGAGCTCCAGATTAGGCTGGGTGTCCCAGCAGCCCCAGGTGAGCTGATTTCTGTTGTGACTTGGCTGCTTCCTCCGCTGAGCACATGAAATTATCTCCACCCGGTCTGACGATCTGCAGGCTACACACATGCTTCAGGACATGTGCCCCTTCATATCTGGTGACAGATAAACCGAAAAGCCCATACAGTATTGCAGGATTTAATTAATATGTAATTTCTTGTACTCAACTTCTTAAGTCTGCCCTTGGAAACATGTAGGGCAAGGGAGCTGTGTAAAGCTGCAGTCAGCAATAGGTGACCCCTTCTAATCAATATCAAAAGAGAAAAATAGTTTATAGGCATAAACAGTCCCCTAAATGTGCAGTTCAACAATATTTATTGATAGAAATCTGTCCAGCACTTCACACAGTTCTCACCTCAGTAGTATCTGAGCATCTTCCAGTTTATGGCTATAATGTCAGGTACCCCTCAATTAAACATGACAATACCTAGCACTTGTCAACAGCCCCGTCAGCTGGTAAGCACATTACAATTATTAATTAGGCTTCATGATACTCATCAGATGTAGGTTGCTAAACACAGTATGGTTATCTCTGTTCAGTGACAAAAAGCCGCTAATGCAGTTACAGCAGTCCAGTTATCAGAAAATTATATATGTGGTTCACACCTCAAAATTTCAGTGTTCTGTTACTTTGTGGTTATCATCCTTTTCAAGGACTGAAAAGTCTCTTTTCTTTTGTGCTTTCCTGAAATACATACCTGCACTGTCAGCATTTCCAGCTCATTTTCCCTTCCTGTTAAGTCATCAGCAATTTAGAAGCCATTAGGATATAAAAATTGCTTACTGGTTGCCTGGTCTCTGAACACATTGGTGAAACAGACTTTCAAGCCCATACATGGGGGTAGGGAGCAGGGCCACCCTACTCTTAAAAGTTTCTGCTCATTCAGGTTCAGAATGCTCCGTGGTGATGTAAACCAGAGTTAGTGGCTGCTGAGCTCCCTCCTTATAGACCCGGCCATGGGGAGTGCATATAAAGAGCAGGAGTGCACACGTCTGGAGGCAACAGCTAGTATCTCTTAAGAAAACTAATGGGCCAAAAAGGCTGCACACAAGTCAGCCCGCAAATGTGCAGTGTAATCCACTGGGATGTGCACTTCAGAAACAGTCAACTTGGGTCTGAATAAGGTGTCCAACAGGGCAAGCATCAAGCAACCCATTCAGGGCGAGATCAGAGGCATCACTTGATTCCTGCCTTTCCACACAAAAGCATTGGTGGAATCTGTTGGGGGGTATGTGCGGGTTTTTTTGTTTGTTTCCATTTCTTTGATTTTGGGGGAAAAGGGAAAAAAAAGTCTTAGGAACTATGTGCTGAAATGTCTCCAGATTTGGAATACCTCCCCTATTCTGACTGTTACGTGGCACCCAGCAGCTTCAGGACATGTACACTGGATCATTTAGAAAAGTCAGCCTTGAAAAGAGGTAAGTCTTTACTTCTATCTAAGACAGAATAGCATTCCCTTACAATCCCAAAGATAGGAGTCTGAAGAGCATGCCTGCAGCAGCGATTTAAGCTAACCTTTTGCCTTTGCTCTACATGGGCTTGGAAGGGCTCACGCAGTCCCTTACAGTTGTTCCTGGCATCCCGCTGCAGCCTGAGCTTCCCGTACTGAGAGAGAAGGGGTTTGCTCAAGCCTGTCAGGATGGAGCTGAGACTCTCCTGCCAAGGAAGGGACAGGGCTAGATGAAGGGCAGAGCCATAAGAAAAGCCCTGGAGAGCGAGCATGCCTGCTTCTGCTGCCTCTGGACATGGGCAAGGAGCCCATCAGCTCCCTCTAGCTCTGGGACCTGGCACTGGTGGAGTCACCATGGGGCGTTTGGCCATTCCCGCCACCTTGATAATGCCCACCACCAGCTCTGCCAAGAACTGTCCTCCAGACAAAATAACCGGTGCTCTTTCTGTGAATGTCCAGGTAGAAAAAACTGTGCCAGCAGTACCTCCTGGGCTTCCCCACTGGTGTCCTTAATCCACAGCCAGGAGCTGCCCTGTGCCAGGGTGTGTGGCACGCAGCTGTGCTCTTGGGCCACCAGCTCAGGGCTGGTCTAGCTTGGCTGAGCTGACAGGGCTTGAGACTTTACAGGGGTTAAGGGCCCATTTAAGGAAAGCGCTACTGGCCGTGGCAATGAACTGCTTTGCCAGCACAAATAATTAACCTGGTAAAAAAAAATGGTAACTCAGTTATCAGGTTCAGACACTGTGTCTCTAGGAAAGATTGGCTTAAAATGGGAGCAAATACTTCGAGGGTCGACTCTATACCCACTGAACTTCATTGTGTACTTATGCCTGATAGTTTAAACTAGACTTTTGCGTGAGGTTTTTTGAATTTATTCTAGCTGATAGGATCTAAAACCTCTAATAACTACACCTATTTGTACCATATGTATACAAACATTTAATTAAAAATAAACCTTTTATCAGGGCTCTTGCTGGGCTCTTGGAAGATGTTGTACTCCAGCTGTAAAAATTTCTATTAGCTTTAAAGTTGGACCATCAGATTAGTGTCTTACAAGTAACAATTCCTATGTCTTGAAATATTACATCTCAAATATTACAGCAATTTACTATCAAATAACAATGGTAAGATTACTTCTTCTGGCAACACTGACTAAAAAATTCCATTCAAATTATCAAAAAAAAAAAGTACTACCCCTAAAATCACTTTCCCGAGCAGTTAAAAAAAATAAAATGTACCTTTTGACCAAAAAAACTTAGGTAAAATCAATAGTCATGGCTTCTGTCCAGAAATTAAATATAGAATAGGTAATGGCTGAAGAACACATTAAAAAGCTGCCTGCTCACAGTGGTGCTGATGGCAAATTCTCATCTATTTTGTTTTTGTCTTTCTACAATCAATGTATGAAACATGTGTTGTTAAACCAGAATTTGCCCTCCCTAGGAAAGGAGTGTACAATTATGACTCTTCGTTCTTATGAAAAACAAGCCAGGTCAGAATTCTTTGCAATGGTGTCTTCTGCAGCACTGGCCTTACTAAGTGACAGATGCTATATGTAGCTATAAGGACACTAAACAAACAAATGTGATATAGCTGGATGAAGGAGAATGATAAATATGGGGAAGAATTCAGTGTGACAAAAAGCACACCTCTTTAGTTCTAATCCCTTCTCCTTCCTCCTCTGCAGTGTCCCAAATAATCCTTATCTAAATATTTTATTCTGAAACTATGTTGCCTCTTACCTTTTTACACCATGTTTTTGTATTTGATCTTAATCTTTTTCTGTTTGGCTTGTACTAGCCTCTGGCCTTTTCACATTTAAGGATTTTCTTTCCGCAGAAATTTCCCACTAGGAGTAGGGAAAAAGATAAATATTTCTATGGGTAAACAAGTAGATAGGATCTAGCATTATATGTGGGGGTAAAAAAGATACAGACATTTTAGCATGAATTCATTTCCCTAAAAGTTAAAGACAAGTCACGTAATTTTTTTCTTATAATGCTATTTTCCATAGGATGAAGGCATGCTGAAGGCAGTGCAGTGAAATTACACCAATTTACAATATTGCAACACATCAGATTCTAGGCTGCTGTCTCAGAAGTGTGCCTCTAACTCTCATAAACAGCTCTGGAGCTCTGTGGAGGAAACATTTACTTTATCATTTTGCCACAAACTAGGAAGTCAACATCAGCTATAGTGTTGCTAAATTATTCCCCCCTCACAAAAGCAGCTGTGAAAGATTATCATTACAGATCTCAAACACACCTTTTTTTTCGGTTACGAATTCTCATTTAAGATTGTTGATGAATATTAATTCTCATTATCCCAAAATACCACAGAATGTGCATTCAATCATAAATTCCTCATAAGGCAATCAAGACTTCAGATTTTCTATTGCCACTCGTGTTTCTTCCAGTGGACAAGGAATTCCTTTTCAGAGGTGAGCCTGAACATTGGAGGTAATTCACCACTGTGCCTTTCAGAACAGAAGCAGAATCCTGGTTCTTGTGGTGGCCCTTCTCTACTGTAAGGCCATTTCCAAGAGAGCTGCATATCAAACCGCCTTTCCTTTTCCTCACATATTTCAGAGCAGGGAGTGGGATAAATGAATATAAGCAGAAAAATGCCTTTTCTTTAGCAACTACATATTTACTCTGACCTTATCATGCTATACAAAAATGCTGGACTCAGAATATAGCTCCTCTGCCACAAAGCTGCAACTGTAGCGTATACAGAGAAGGCCATGCTATAGTCACCCTGGCTGCCTCACGTAACAACAGAAATGCAAGCCCAGACTTTACTAAAGGGATGTGTAGGCTCAGCAGGGACCTCAGATTCAGTTTGGGAGCTCATGCTGAAGCCCAAGCCTCTGATGGGCCATTACTGCCATTACTTTTGCTAGCTAAGTATAAAATCAGGATGTGCCCTAGTGGCTTAATCACGTTTCTATTTGAGTAGAGAGGGCAATTATTGTACAGAATTATCTGGAAAAGCTGTGCAAAATGTTTACAGTGAGTGGTGAGTCCTCGGGCTTATGTTTCCAGGAACTGGCTTCATAATTATAACAGAAACCTCCTCCCACTTCGCCACCTTCACAGCACTGCTGCCTGAAGTTTTCTAAACCCAGATAGCAAATGGAGACACCGAGGTCAGGCACAGCTGAGAGAGAAAAAAATCTGTTCTAATGAATTCAGCCTGGATATTTATTAATTTTCCTTTTGTTAAACACCCAAACAAACCCACACAGGATGTTTGCTTCCAACCAAGGCAGACTGTGGGGTTTAATTAGCTGAAAGCTCCACAAATTGAGCCCTGCTGAGTTTGCAGTGCTGCAGTTAGAACCCAAGTTTTAAAGGAGACAGAAATTGCACCATTGTCTAGTACAGAAAGGACAAAATGAGTCAGCCCCACAGCATTGCTCTTCCCGAAGCCAGCCCTTGCAGGAAAGCCTACCTCCAGAAATCCTCCCCTTTGTTCACTGGTGGCCTTGCTCTCTTTTCCCTACAAAATGGCCTCAAATTTCCCTGTGTCACTCTCTGCAGTCCTGGGTGCTTTGTTGCTCTGTCATTCCCAATGGTGCATTGGGCTGAAGCCATAAGTGTAAAGGCTGTTGCTTTGGGAAAGCTCTCTAGAAGCCATCTTTTCCCAGAAAAGAAGATTCCCAGCGTCTGTCTCAAAAGAGGCGTGCTGCTTGCTTTATTTGTTTTGGCTTCTCCTGGCTTGGTTCCTCAGGGAACTGGCTTATAGGTTCTTAGCTCTTGGGAGTCCAGCTGTCTCCTGATTACAACACTGCCTGTCCTAATTCTCAATGCACTATTTATCCTCCCTCTGCTGCTTTGGACAGCATCACGCACTCCCCAGTTTATTTTGCATAGAGGTTCAGTACATAGAAGGAGAAATTCCCACCTGGGCCATGAAAGAGCTGCACTGGGAGCTCCTGCCCCCAGAACCCACAATGTCACCTCTTATTGCCAGTGTCACCATATTACTTTGTGTGCTTACTATATTTTTTTTAATTAGCATTTGTTATGCTTTGTTTTTCATATAGCTTTAATTGAGAAAAACTTCTTCAGCTCAGTCAGGGGTTGGAAAGGATCACTTACAAAGCTAAGGTAAGTGCTAAGGAGTCCCTTGATTTCAGCCCTGGGGTATAACCTGATAAATGATCTCTAAGTGAAAGGTAGCTCAAGAATTTGGGGCTAATTCCCATCTGCGTATGTCACAAATTTTAACACAGGTTCTCATGGAAGGCTGATGCATGACTACAGCACTGCATCATGCCAGCTACAGCTAGATTTATTTCAGTGAAATCACTGAATTTGTATTGATGTAGGGTTAGCACAACATAAAGGAAAATTAGATACATGATCGCTGATGTTCTGGTCAGTACTGTGATTTTTTTTTAATAAAGTCTGTTTTGGTGAATTGATGCTGACAACAAACTATCCATTATTTCAGGATTTGTCTTCCAGTGCTTTGCATTTTGAGCACTCATAGCTATCTGTGCCAGCTACATGTCAGTTCTGACCTGTCATCATTTCACAGCCACTTTGCATAAAAGTCAGCAGCTAGACAGAGGGATGGCAGGGAAGAACAGCCCCTTTGAAAACAGCCTCCCTGACCATTCTCCTGACACCACCAGGCTGAAGGTCCTGGGTGACTGAAGATGGAGTGGTCCCTTCTCCAGCTTCATCCTTCCTACACCTGCGGGACCAGCAACACTGGAGATAGTAGGGGGACTCCCATCCCCATCTTCACAGAAAATCTTCTCTCTCCAAAGGGATCTTAACCAAAACCCAGCCAAAGGCATTGACTTGTGTCCACCCCATGAGTATGCAGCAAAGGTAATAGCGGGACGGAGAGAAAATCAGCACTGAACACAGCAGCAGATTCAGTTTTAGCCTATAAAGGCTGAAGCTGTGAGAAGAAAAATGCCTCATTCTGGAGCAGCACAGGTGTGTGTATGTGGGGAAGTTAAAAACTCCAAGCCTAATGACTGTTTTAGTGGTGACCTGGTGACCCACACGAAAGCAGGAGAAGCGAGCTGAATGTGCTCTCTGGTTGATTACCACCCATTGCCTAAAATAAAGCCAGTCAAAAAGATTGTTAAACCCTGCTGCGGTCTCAGGGACCAGATCAGCCAAACAAATATTTCCACTGCTTGTTGTTAACACGTCCCAGAAATGTGAAACAAAAGGTACAAGTGATGTGTCGCTCCCCTCTCTAATTTTAAACACGGTTCTGCAGACAAGATGTTCCTTACCACAAATTCATTACAAAGCATCAACAATAGAGAGGCAAAGCGAAATAAAACCTCCACATCTCCCTGGGGAAGTACAATCCATTTCTAACCCTTTTTTTTTTTCCTTTTGTGTAGACAACAGGCATTGGAGGGTAAGCAGACATAACAGAACTACAGGCTATTGCCGAGCCGTGATTAAACAAAGAAAGGCTGATGTGAGGTTACACTACTCTCCAGTTTACTGTGCAAAAGAGGGAAAGAATGATGGCAGAGGTGGGAAGAATTGCTTTCATAAAAGTTGAACAATTGTTCTCTGAATTATGGAAAGATCCAGCTTAAATATAATAATTAGCACAGAATGAAAAAGGAAGTTTCTTTCATAACAAATAGCAATTACCAAGGAGGCCTGGCTTTAGAAGCTAATGTGAGTTTGTAATGAATAGGGAGCTATGGAGCAGATGTACAGAGAGCAATTTAATCAACCCAGGGATATAAGGGGCCACGGTCAGCTCCAGTTGGCATGGTAGAATATAAAATACATGTATTAAAATATCAGTAAAGAAAACAACTAAGCCATTCAAAACAGGCTAAGAGTTAGTCGCTGTGTATATCTCCAGGCTGCATGGTGCCACCAAATCAAAACCTATTCATTCTGCTCACCTAGGAAGTCAAAACTAAAAGAAATGCTCTGTCCATATACTGAAAATACAGGGAAGCCTGAAGTCTTCCATAAGGATGATAAGTCACCCAAAATTGCCCAGCCCTCCAGGGACATGGTGGGGAGGGGGAGCCAGGTACATCACAGCTTTCTGTACCTGCAATAGAAAAGAACAAAAAGAAAGAAAAGACCTACCACTTGAGAAAAATTAGAAATGCAGGAATTTCTAAGGCAAGCAGAGAAAAAGTGTGGTGAGGGGAGGCCAGGACATAGAAAGGGAGGAGGGGGTTAAATCTTCAGGGGAAGAGCAGAATAATGATGAAAGCAGCAATAACCAGAGTCCCACAGAGGGGGGGAGTAGGAGGAGGGTGGTACCATCAAATGTTCTGAAATCCCAACAGTCCCGAATTAGTCTTGCCCTGAGATTTTTGGACTTGGTCCATCTGTGTCTTAATACTTATCAGCTATATATCATCTTCAAACACCTGCAGAAACATTAATCCTAACACCAGTCTTCTCAGGTAGATTTGTAATGTTGTTGTCCCCACCTATAAATAGAAGAGCAGAAAGATGAGAAATAAGACCAGGCAGAAGGTCTTAAACTGTGTCTAATCAAGGTGTCAAGTGGTGTTTTAATTCATGTTAGGCGATGCTGCGGGGTTTCTGCACCTTTTCTCCCAGTAGGAACAAGGCCAGGCAAGCCATATGTTCTCCTCTGTCTTCCCAGCATAAACTGATGAATAGACAGAAATCCCTGCTCCCTGAGGAGCAGGGATCAGTCTTTATAATATAAAGGTAAAGAAAGAACTTAATGAAGGAGTATCAGTCTGACTGAGGGCAAGTACCAAAGAGGAGAGGGGAATGTCACTGCAGAGCCAGGCGTGTGTGACACGGGATTATTGCAGATTGGATTGTATGCAAGGAAAGGGGGAGTTAGGAGCTGTCCTTCAATTGCAAAGGAATGTCTTTGCAATTCGAGGCCCACTGCAACATCATTTATGCAGGAGCTGCTGATGAGGAAGACTGACTTCCCTGCTTGCAGCTGAGATGTGGGCAGCAGCGGAACTTACACTTTCATCCAAATATTTCACTGAATTTCCCCCAAGTGCTTTTAGTATCTCATCTCTTTCATTGTGAGTTGATTTGATTTTTGTTTAGTGCCACCAGCTGCTCCAAGCACAAAACCAGTTGGCTGTGAACTTCTAAGTTTAACACTGATTTTCACTGCAGCTTCATGCCAGGGTTCCTATAGGAGAAGATGGAGAAGGTAAAGTATCTTGTTGGGGACACATTTCTCTCCTGTCTGTCCCAGAAAGGTCCTCTTCAGATACAATACATCCTTCTTCATACATAACTATAGGCATAATCCACTGTCCTGCTTCCAAAGCAGCTCATGGCTAAGTGATGTAGTTGTATAATGGTGTGCCAAGTGACATCCTTCTCCAGAATATTCCCAGAAGTCCCCCTCGTGCAATTTTCAGCTTAGACTCTTTTCAGTATTTTTGTATTTAATAGCCCTCAATGTTTTTTGGTCCCGGTCATTTGTCCCATAACATTTTGATCCAATGTAACCAGCTATAATGCTGTGCAGCTCACAGTCCTGCGTCTGAACCGCACCCTGTGGGAAGAATGGTCTCCTGCAGCGAGCTCCAGGGATGGCTGTCCGGACCCCTCCTAGCTCTTTTGTTGGAAGACTCTAAAAAACAAATCCCTGTTCATCCTCTCCTTGTCACTAGTGATTTAATACACCTCTCCCATATCCCTTTGTTGTCATTTCTTTCTCAACCTGGAGGATCATTGCTCATACAGAAACTATTCTATATGTCCAATTATCCTTGTTGTCCTTCTTGGTATTGTTTCTGTGTCAGCTGCATGCCCTCCGAACTGAGAGGGCCAGATGTGAATACACATTTAGGACGTAGGCACAGCATGAATTTGTGTGACGGCCACATGCTGCTTTCTGGTTTGATCTTTACGCCTTCCCTAATAATCCCTGATTTTCAATGTGCTAGTGTGATCAATAACAAGCACTGTGATGATGTTTTCATGCAACAGACTATTAGAAACCTAAGAGCTCATTCTTGTGAGGTAGCAGTCACCTTAGAGGCCATAATTTTATATGTGAAATTAGGACTGTTTTTCCCACATACACCACTTCATGTTTCCCTACAATGAATTTCACTGACCACTTCATCATCTCATCATTCACTCTTATAATGTCCTGCAGTTCTCACAATCAGCCTTGCATTCACTGCTCTGAATAATGATCAGTGAATATTGTCACCTCATTTTTTCCATTTTCAGATCATTTAGGAACACATTGAACAGCATGAACTCCCCACACATATCCCCACAGGACTCTGTTCATGACCTTCTTTCACTGTGAAAGCTGACCATTAATTTTTGCCTTCTGTTTCCCTTTAATTATCCCTGTACAGACCTTCCTCTTTCCCCATGGCTGTTCAGTGCTGCAACAGCTGATGGTGAAGGACCTTGTAGAAACAACCTTAGAAAGTTATCTGTTAAATGAATCACCTTTATCTACATGCTTGTGGACCCTCTACACTCGTGAAAAATGCGTGTAAGTAGATGTAATTTTTTAGTCATCTTGGATGTGAAGCCACATCCCAAGGCAGTGAAACTTCTAGCAGTGATTCACCAAATGTCCACAGCAAAGTTCTCCCTGTCCTCATGTGTGCAGCTTTATAGCTGAGTAATTCTGTATTTGCAGAACGAATCCCTAGTCTTCAGCATGGTTTATGCTAGTCTGGGCACTTCCAAAGAGCTGCTTTCATAAGAAAAATAAGAATAAAATATGAAATAACTGGGAACAGGTGTTGTAACCTGCAAACAAACCAAAATTTTATGCCAAAGTTGATATTTGGTATTTCAGTTTGAATTTGACATTCCCATTTCACAAAACATTATATCTTTGCAGTTATTTAAACATACCTATATCACGGCCTTCTTACTGCACTGAGTGTGGTTCATTCATTTTTTAATTAACTGATTGTTTTTATTAGTTCAGTAAAACTATTGTGAAGTCTGGGTTCATGTATTTTAATCAATTACCTCTTCTTATCCAGCTGTGGGCAAAACACAAATAAAAGTGATGCATCTGTTCTCTAACGTACATAAGGAGAGGATCTGAACTAGTGATTTGTGGTCCCAGCACTTTGAGGATTTTAGAGCCAGCAGCTCACAAATTCTAAGGCCCAGCTTCTACCCATTACTTAAAGAGTGGAAAACATGCTTTTCTGTTTCTTGCAATAGCAACTGGCTGCCACGGTGAGAGTGAACCAGGCATTGACCTGAACTAGCTGAATAAACTAAAATGAAAAATAATCCCTCTACTGTCAGAAAAGACTACCCTTGTCAGTATTTATTTGGCACCTCAGTGAGTCAGTAACCATCCACCAGCTCAGCAGTCTGCCTTTTGTTTAAAATGTTGGCACCAAAAATGTGCTACTTTATATTATCACCTTATAATCTAGTCTGACATTTTGAAATAAATTTTTAAAATATTCCTTAAACTTTACCTTACAATTGATTTTTAAATTGTCTCTCAAAGAAAGAAATAGTTAAATTTAAGGAATCAATTTCTGCAGTAGACATCAAATTATATCTACTGTGAAATCACTAATATCGCACACTGAGTGGATAAATATTGCAATTGTGCGGGGAACATTTCAGGGTATTAAAAATTTTTGCAAAGCAAGAAGGGACCAAGGAGTGCAAAAAGCTTTTTTAAATTCATCCATAGAAAACCAGCCACCTCTGATGGCATGGTAGTTCTGTGGCCCCGGGACTGCCATCCCAGACTGTACAGTAAGAGGATTCTGCAGGGTTGGAAATATCACAGAGAATATGATTTGGTTAAACAAAGTATGTCCTCCCCTCCATGAAAAACAGCTTGGCAGCAAGTCTGACCCCATGGCTGCCAGCATGGCACATGTGGCTGGGGAACAGGGTTCCACCACAACAAGATCCATCAGATACAACAGGGGTGGGCTCACACGCATCAAAAGGGCATTCGCTTCCACCACTCCTGCTGTTGAGGCTCTCGTTATGGCCAGTGAAACTGGAATAAAACTGTTAGAGTAAGTAGTAGCAAACAAGTGTATAAACGTGACAGAAAACACAAAAAAAACTTATTCCGATGCTTATTTCAGGCCAGAAAATATTTTTAAAATATTGTTGCTTTAAATGGGTGCTGGGCAAGACCAGCAGAGGTGATGACTGGAATGGAGTGCTCTCAGAGAGGTTTAACAACGTGCTGTTCCTTACAGTCCTCCACCATGGTATTTAAATATTTTATCTCTTTCCTACACTCAGGATTATGTATTAGGAGAAAGAAGGAAGGATCTAGAAGATTGTTTTTCTGTGTTCTTATTAAGCTTCTCTCTCTCAAGCCTGATACCCATATGGCCTCTTAATAATGCAGCACCATAATTTAACACAGTTTGCCTTCAAATAAATCCCAAAGTAAGCATGGGCTGGGATAATGTTCACTTAATAGGAAGTGCCTGTCCCAAAGGGAACCAACAAGCAAACCAAACTGTAAATGTGAAAAGATGGAGGAAAAATACAAGCCCCCCCAAGCACTTCAGAAGTTGTTGTTTATTATTATTATTATTATTATTATTATTATTATTATTATTACGTCTGTTGAGTTTTCATCCTGTCAGCTTAAATGAAAAATAATTAGATCTTAATATCATCCCACAGTTCCAGTGACTTCCAGTAAGGTGCAAAGTTTAAATCAGAATGACAAAAGAGTTTTTTTTTAGAAAAAGTTTGTAATTTCATTCTAATACAATTAAGGAGGGTGCTCCAAGGCAACTGGTGCATGATGTGATGATTTGTTAGCATAAAAAATGTGTGATGATTTGTTAGCATAAAAAAAGGAAGGAAAGAAGGGAGGAAGGAAGGAAGGAAGGGAGGGAGGAAGGAAGGGAGGGAGGGAGGAAGGAAGGAAGGAAGGAAGCAAGCAAGGAAGGAAGGAAGGAAGGAAGGAAGGGAGGAAGGAAGGAAGGAAGAAAAATGAAGGAAGGAAAATGAAGGAGCGAAGGCGTTGGACTAGAAATTTAGCTTTGCGTTAGCAAAGCCAGGAGTGAACTAAGAAGACTTCACAGCAGTGAGTATCACTGTGGTATTGATGCAGGGCTTACAGGTTTCAGGTCAGCTGCAGGGACAGGTACACCCCCTTGGTTGATGCGGGGGCCAGCAGTGCAATGGCTGCTCTTTGAGTGGCACAAATGGAAGGAAAGAGGAGCATTTTGGGCAATGCTTACGTGACCACCATAACCCCAGACACTGTCCCACATTTACAATGCCTTTGGGTTTTGAGACACAGCCATTATTTCTTCTTCTGAAAGCATAAGGGAATACGAGACAAAGAGTAAGAGAGCCATTTAGACTTGAGAAACAATGTGTCATCTCCACTGTGTCATGACTGTGATTAAGCTGTGCCTCTTCATTAGCAACCACAGCACTTATCTACTCAGGCCCTGCTTAAAGAAAAAGAAAAGGTGAGCATACGGTTTGGCCGGTACATTTAATATTACTGCACCTCTGTGAACTCTGTCCTGCAAGGTCAGAAAAGAGGCCTAGGTCAGCAGCTGGTAGAGGTCTATTAAGACAAACGGAATAATTTATAGTGTTCATATGATTATTTTTACTGTGAAGAGCTGGCCTGACCTGGACTGACCGGCAGGACAAGGGCAGCTCTCGTGCAAGGGTATGTTTCCTCCAGCAGCCTTGTGTTGCCTGTGCTGCCTGCTCTCACCGCTGGGCACAGCCACCTTTGGAATGCAGCCCTAGCTGAAGTCCACAGGGTTTAGCTCTCAAAAGGCCTCTAGTTTTTCAAAAGAGAAAGCGAAAAGTTTTACTAAATGTGAAATTCAATTCACTTAATACGTTTCCAGGGATTATTCACCAACAGTAACACTTCTTATTTCATTTCTGCCCACAGCACCACAGCTAACATAATGCTTAAGTATCCAGAGGAGACAAAATGTAACTTTGTGATATCTAAGCAATAATAATGAAAAAGTTCCGTTTCTATTACAGTTATAGAAGAACAAGACCTATTACTCACATAACATTTAACTCACTTTCAGTATGACAGTATAGTTCTTCTGTCTCAAAGTATTAATAAAATGTAACTGTTGAGTACAAAGCACATGTTGATGAGAAAGCAGATTTCCATAGATTTTCTAAAATATCTGAATCTTTCCTTTTAAGCATGAACAGGTAACTGAAACATTATTGCAACAGTGAAACTAAAAACGCTTCCCAAAGTACACATGGGGCCTGAACAACAGATAAATAAATATGAGGTTAATAAACGCAATATCAGTTTCAGTTACTATTCTAGAGAAATCAGGTCGTCCCCCCGCAACTTACGAGTGTAAGGAAATTTGCCAGTTTTTTTCTCTTGAATTGCTCTCTTTACAAAAGGAGTTTGAAAATCACAGAAGCAAAACAAAGCACATTCCTTCATATGCATCATCAGGATCTGTCAAGTTGCATGCTGCACTGGTTTGCGTGCTCGAAACCCATAGTGTTGGCATGTGCATGAATTGGAAAGGAGAGATGAAAAGCCCAGTAAAAAATGGGGAGTAGGTGGCTACACAGGAAGCACTGCTGGAAAAGACAACAAACCGTTGACCAGTCAATAAGTGACACTGTTTCGGAAAGAGGAAATCTTCTCCTGGCATGCATTTACAGGATTATTATCCATAAGACTTGAGCAGAAAATGGGCATTTCTATCTGTACTGGGGAGGCCTCAGCTATGCAGAAGTACATACCTTTGGGAATTGAGCTCCAGGAGTGCCATAGGAGAGATGGAGAGAGCACAGAGGCAATCCTCATAACAGATCATTTGACCTAGAGGTCTTCATGAGGAAACAGTAAAGGAACCAACTTCTGAAAATTTTTTTTAATTTATATACATACACACACACACATATATATACCACATGTCTGTTTTCTAAGAATATACCTTAAAAGTCAATGACAGTACTGTACAGATCAAATTTGGCATCTCATGAATCCCACAAAACAGCCTACAGCCTAATGAAACAGTCCAGCACAACACCTAACTGCAGATTTCTTGATGAACCATTTACTGTATTGATTATATGACAAGCTACGTAAACCTACATTAGCTATCCACAGAAAAGCTTAGATTTTGGCTGAGGATTAATGTAAGAGTTTTTATGTGGTGCAGGCTAACCTACTTTAGCTTTGCAAGACTATAATATTCTGAGGTTTGAGAGAATTTACTGTACAAAAATCTGCTTTCCCCCATCCTTAAAGCATGTACAAGAATATTATAAAGCATAATTCTTCATGATTGACTCAATGCTATCATGCCCCAGTAATACCAGCTTTTGTAGATTTTAACTTTGTAGTTCTATCATTGTCAATGGATATATTTATTTCTGTTTCAAACTTACTAAAAATTAATCCCTAAGTTGTTTTTTTTATCTTCCAAAGTTTCTTCTAAAAGCAGAAGTAGCAACACAGCATCAAGACAGATGACTGGAGAAGGAAGTCGCCTATGAACTCATACAAAGGATTTACACCCTTAACATCTTAATGACTGCTGACTTTTTAAATCTTACTCTGACTTTCACAGTTTAGATTTTAACTCACTGAACTGGAAGAACTTTGGGATATGATGGTTTGATACAGAGTCTGAACTTTTTTGCTGAGCACTATTGGCAGAGAAGAACAAAGAGATATATTAAAAGTACCTGCAAATCTGTGTGCAGTTTTCAAATGGGACTGTATATCACAAAGATTTCCTGCACTGCATGTACATTGGAAAGCAGTTAAATCAAGTTTATATATACATAATGAAACACTTCTGAAGTACAAAGGACATTTCACACGAGACAACTACCGGATGCATATTTCTGTTAACTACATATCTATCTAATAATGAATTACAGTTTGAAATATTTGTTTGTTTGCATTAACATCTGACGGCAGTAAGCAACAGAAGTTACACCCCAGCTAGAATAAACACCTTTTCTGGAATACATCCACACCAATTCTGAGAGGTTCAGTAGCCCCTTCCTACACAGGCAGCTCTATGCGCCCATCCCTCGTGCTCTGCGGGTGGGGTACAGCTGCATCAGCATGAATCTCTCTAGCACCGGTTCACTGTATCCCTTGTCCACCCCTCCTCCACCAGCCCTTCTGCTTTCCCCAAAGGCAATAAACATCCTGTCTGTGCAGTCATCCCACAGCTTGATCCAGAGGCTTTAATACCTGGTTAGGGCTAGGACAGGAATAAGCAGCTCTCACCTGTTTATCCAGTGCTAAGAGCCCAGGGGAAAGCAAGGAGATCATCTTCCTTATGGTAATTACTTTTACTTTTCTTGTTTGCATCTTATTTGTGAAATTTTACCAGCATCACTAAGGCATTTGAATGGCTGCCATTTTAGGAAGTGTCTGTGAGAGACGTTTTATCAGTTACCTTTAATTTGCTAAGCCAGATCCAAAAGATCGGTCAGTTGTCAGTGAGCCTCCTTTCAAATCATGGGTGTCCTCATGCACAAAACCTGTACTTCACTCAGGAAAGCAATGGGAGCATTCAGCAAAATGGATCCCGCTTCTTGCCATCCTTTTATCGATTCCAAGCCATCACTCTGTGTGTGAATTATGGGTGAGTTTTGGCTGCCTCCTGTGCATACAGTGTTCTCCTCAAAACATATGTTTCTGCTAGATCTGTATGGAGGCTTTGTTAGTGGGCATAAAGATGCTTGTATTACACAGTTTAAAGTGTGTAGGTGTTGCATTGGTAATGCATCAGTTCATTTATGCTTATGGCACATTTAGTTTATGCCTCTAGTGTAGCGTTTCTGAAGTATGTTTCTCTTTTCACTGGGTGCATTCAAAACACTGCATTAGTATTTGCAAGTTTTCTGAAGCCCTCTTACCTTGATCATTATGTATTCACAATAAATAGAACTGTATTTTAACTGGATCAGAGAAGGGTTGGGGTTTCTTTTGCTTGTCAGGAAGCAAATTTAATATAGATGTTCATTAAAGGTGTGAAGCCAGAGCATGCTGAGGATGGTGCCAACTGCTTCTTGCAGGTTAAATTGAGGCAAAGGACATGGCAAAAATAAAAAATATTTCCTCATATATGTACACCTGCAAAGAACTGCTGCTTCCCCCAGATCCTGACTGGCACACAGTATTGGTATGGAGGACCCAGTGATTTTACCACTTCCCACAACTCCAGCCTAAAATTTTCTATTGTTTGGGGCATGCCTCAGTTGCATTTACTCATGGTTTTGAACCAGCTAAGAAAAAATTATGGTTGTGGGTTTCTGAAGTTGTTTTCTCCATGAGACACTAATGATGGGTTATTTGCTCTGCCCTTTTATTTTATTAAGAATTAAGAGGAGTGCATGTGGATTCTCATGCACTTTCTTTCTTCATGCTGCACAGCTCTACAAAAAAATAAAATCCTAACTCAAAGGAGATTAAATTAGATTTGAGAGATGCGAACTCCCAAAAAAGAAGAAAAAAACAAAACCTCTAACCAGCATATTGTGATCATGGAAGACATTCTAACGAAATTTAATGCCATGTAATAAATATTTAAAAGGCAGTTTTTTACAGCCATACATTTTTTCCTGTTTGCTTATGCATGGTAACAAGCAGCATTGAGACACAAAATGCATTAAAATCCAGCCACCTGCGGAAACAGCAAGTTAATTTAGCATCAGTTTCTTGTGGTTTTAGACAGAGATGCAAATGGCAGATTCTAGTAGTACCAGGCTGATGCAGCTGGTTGTCCTATGTCCTTTCTCTATCCCATTGAGATACCAACCCTGCAGCCGCTCTGCTTGGTTGTTGCTCTGATGTATTACTTAGTTACCTGCGCTTTTCTTTCTTTATGCTGAGAAAATAATCATTGCTATAGGACCTGTCTTCTGTGACAAGTGAACCGTAGGGATGTAAATGTAGTTGCTTCCATGACTCAGGGAACTCTTTCAGTTTGGGGTTGTTAAGAGAGGACTGATGAAGGGCTGGCTTGACCAAAGGATGTTGGTGAAACAGTTCTGCAGTGGCTGACCCAGTCTCATGGGTGCCTGCCTCAGTCAATGAACTCGCAACCCAGGGTGAGTCACATAAGCATCTTATTCAGCCTCAGGGAAAGGAGTATGTATGTTGGCTTGGATCTCTGGACAGGTCAGGGTCAGACTAAGCACAATGGTACACTCCAGGATTGTACCTAATGTATTTGGCCACTAATGGTATTCATTTCATGGGACCAGGGTCACGTTCATCTGGCGTAGCCCTTCCAAAACGCACATATTGTGGATATCGAGTCCCCAGCACCAAGTGTTTTCAACTGCACATCTGTTCCCACTGGACCACAATACTCACTGATGTAGACAAAAGCATCAGCATGATAACCCAAGCTGTTCAGCCACATTATTCTCCCTCTGAGATTCAGAAACCCTGAGTTTCTTCCTACGTGGTTGCCTTTACTCATGAATCACTGACATGGACAGAGATGTGAAACAGCCACGGATCTTACTCCATCTTTCTCCGAAACACCCCAGTGACCACCAGGAAAGCATAGGTACATAGAAACTTCAGATTGCCCCCCAAAAGGTGAGCAAGGATTTTGAAGATTTATTTTTAACAATTCGTGGTTATTTCCAACACAGCAGTCTCCTTCTTTCTCCAAACTGAGCCTTCCCTTCTGTTGCTTAATACCACTGATATGTGTTAAGTTCTGGGAGTTGTTATACTCTCTCCAAAAGACAAGAGCATTCTGCTGACAGTAAATATTTCCAAAGGAAGTTCAAGCTGTTTCTGAAACTGGGATTGCACAGGGTTGAAGTTCATCCATAGAACTGCATTGTACTCTGCCTGTGCAGAGCTTTGCCTCTAAATGGGTAAAAGACCATGCTAGAAATTAATTTCAGTCTGTACACTCACTGTTACTGAGAGCCACGAAAGTCATGCTTTTGAAATTTTGAGGACTTCCATCAAATCACTTACTGCTACCAAATGCATAGAACAACTTAATTAAGGTTTAAAAAAAAGACCAGCATATGCAATCAGGATCCTATTATTACCAGAGAAAACCATTATTCCGGTGACCCCACACCCTTCAGGAGAAAATACAAAATTGTTTCTGCAGCCAGATGGAAAAGCACTCTTTAATGAGTCACCTTTGACAATAAAGAGTGAAACCTATCTGGATTTCAAGAGTTCTGAAAGTTTTAAAAAAATGTTTTCATTTAAGAGTGTTTGACTCGGACATGTTACACATACTAGCTTTTTAAAGCAACAGGGTGGAACTGAATGAGTAGGCTAGCGGTAAATAAGGTCCCCCAGTACCTCTCCGAGTTCATTTCAAGAAGCCTTGACTCTTTTTGTTAGATAGATTGCAGGCAGAACAGACTGTTAAGGAAAAGGTTGCACCCTGAAAATGTAAAAGGACAATAAAACAAAGGATGCATCATTAGATATTAAATCAGGTCTCATCAGGCAAATTTTAGCCTTAGCTCTTAAAACCTTCACTTAAGAACCCCTCAATAAATGTGGTGATGTAAGAGCACAGAAAACATACATTTTATTAGCTGTTAGGATCTGAGATAAATCTATTTATCCTTAACTAAAGCAGGAACTGCTTCAGTGTGTGTTGGCTACGTCTCATCCTGTTCTGTAACTCTGTGTTGCAAGAGGGAAACAGTGCAACGAACTGAGCTCCTAACAGTGCTTTTGTTCCCTGTTAGAACTGTAATTTTCCTTCCCTGTGGGACTGGGGGTATGGACAGTAATAGGGAAAGTCAATGATTCCTGACTAATCCTCATATTTCAGCTCAAGCCAGGTACAATTTTCCGGAGAATTGTGCCAACAGGGGTTGACTGGCTCAAGAACCTGGGACCCCCCTGGCCTTGGATGGTCCCTCCCATGCAGAGACTGTAAGGTCACCCCCATGGCCTCAGCATGAAGCAGTGATTCACAGTTTCTGGAGGGCAGATGTCCACATGAGGAAGCCCCTGATCAGCAATGGGCATTCTTTGAGATGACATGGAGAACAGATAACTTACAGGCTCCCACCATTGTGGGATTTCCTCTTTTTTAAAAAAACTTTATTACATAATTTGCTTTGTCAAATGCCATTTCTCATCATTATCCTTCACAGATATGTCAAAAAGCAGCAACCTTTACTTGTCTGTCTTTTGCAGCAGATATGCTTTCCTGGACAAAAAGCAATGGAAATCTTGATAAAACATGTGAATCAGAGATTAAAATTGTCTTCCTCTTAAAAAAAGAGAGTTGAAGAGGCAGCTGAGGCTCCTGCATGGTTCCAGCATAGTGGAAACTCTTTGCTTCTGCTGATCCAGAGATAACTAGCCAAAGGAGGCCGGCTGCATAAATTTCTTCTTTCATGGGGTCTCTGCTCAGAACACAGTGTCTGCTCCAAAATCTGATGAGATTTTAGAATTTTTCCCTTTGATTCAGTTGGTGTTTTCAAGAAGTCTCTCTCTATAGTTATACTTTGAGGTTTGGAGGTGACATTGTATTGATTCTTCGAAGTTTATAGGAAATAGTGGAAGCTTTGAGTGATCCTTTGTGACTTTCCTCAGTGAAGGGCTTCAGAAAATATTTTGAGAAAATATTCAAAATCAGTAACACTTGTAAATCTTTTCCAGTTCACCTCCCTGCTATAAATAGCTAAGGAATCAAGAAAGTTTATTGGATCAAATAACCTAGGTTGGACTCTTCCTGTACTCAGCATCTCAGCAAGGTTAATCATTTCTCCAGGATGTAATTGAGAACAGAGTTTAGGATGCTCAAGGCAGAATTTAATGCTCTGCTATGTAGTCAGTGTTACAGATTTCTTTCGTTCATCCCTGAGTAAAGAACTTACTGTGACAAATCATATTCCTTTCAATTCACTTCCTGAGCATTTGCCCTACAATATTGTTCCTTGTTTACAGAGGAAAAGTTGAAGGATTCCCTCATATGGGTACAAAAATGTTATCTCAGATGGCTTATTATTTTATAGCATCCTATTTCCCACCCACAATATGAATTCTTACTTGCACACTACCCAAATATTAGCACCTACTACTTTACATTATCGGTCCATAATTGCTGTTCTCTGTTCCCTAAGGAAATGAGGTTATGCAGTTGTACTGTCTATCCATCCATCTGCCTGTCTGACAGTTTCCCCAGCCCCCTAAACAAGTGCTGGTTCTTGGCCAGTTGCAATGACATTTGACAGAAACATTTAAAACCAAAAATTAACAAGCTTCATGAAAATGAAAGTCAGGCAAAGGAGACAGACCCAAATTACTGTTACCACTGTGCGAAAGGCAGACAGACCTCATCCGCCGTCCACCTGGCAGCAGCTACCTGGCCAACAAGCCAACATCGGTGCAGCAGGGTCCCTGCCTAGCCTCTGCCTGTGCTGTTGCTTGCCGTTCATGGTGGCATAAGAGTGTATGCAGGGAAGAGAGGTTATTATCACAAGGAAAGGGTCTTAAGAACACAAACCTACAAGAAACTCAGCTACTGGCGCTAGAGGTTTCATTAGTTCTGCATCTCATGGGACAAACTCTCTCATTTATGTGGCGGCTGGGCCTAAAAGCCTCTTTTCTGTATCAGACCCCAATTTTCTCCACACTGTACAAATACTGACTACAAAGACAGTCTCTCCTTCTTCCTACCAAAGCTTTAGTCATTCTTATGGCAGTTTCTGTCTCCTGATGGTGTGTCAAATAAAAACAATAAAGACAACAAATTGTGGAATAAAGATAATATAGAGTGACAGGAGAAACGCACATAAAAAACGTGTAACGAAGCCAAACCATTGCTAGTGTAAAATCTCAAGTACGATTAGTAACTTTGGCTGTGTCACTATATTTATTTCATATTCTCACTGGATATGTCGCTAACAATACCTTCAGAGGGACTGATTTCTCAGGCTTAGATGCGCAACACTGTGAGATAAAGCGAAGTCTGTGTTTGGGGTTCATGCAACTGCTGATTCAATGTGAATGGCTGAAATTATTGCTCCCTCAGCCAGAAGTTCCCTCGCTGTAGATGCAATGAGATGAGTGAACTGACCATATGCATGTTCCAAATCTGTTATAATGTGAAACAGAATAGGTAGCTGTTATCACACTTGGTCTATTTCTGGTGCCAGGAAATTAAAATAAATCTGTCCTGCCACCTTAGCAGGCATGATTTTTCCTCTCTCCCATGAGCACTAAGAGCCTGTGACATGAAAAGTGCCTTTTATTTGAAGAAAGATTAGGGGGAGGGGGTGGGGAGCTAAAATAAACATAATTCAATGTCTCAAAAATTCAGTCGACTGTGTAATTCCAAATTAACCAGGGAGCAGCAAAGCCCTTCTTCCTTGGCCAACCCCAAATCCTGCCCAGGACCCTGTGAGACACAGAGGAACCAGAAGGGTGCCCACTCAATGAGTTAGCCTCCACCCAGGTTATGGCAGCCCAGCTGGCCCATCCAGGCTTAGCTATAATGTCAATTTTTTCACCTTCCTGAATCTAACCACATTTCCCCACAAGTCAACCCGACACTGTTTCTGACTCTGGCCCTGCTCAGTCAGGGCTAGCCAGTCCCAAGAGGGACTCCCAGTGCTAGCAGACATCCCTTGCTGGGACGTGCTGGGCAGGTTTCCCTCGCCAAAGCACCCTGACACAGAAGCCTGACTTCTGTGCAGCTGGAGCTGTACTAAATAGGAAGTCAAACAGGCATTAAAAGCCACGCAGGCTCTGGGGAAAGTGCTGGAAACTGTGTTTGAAGGACTGTAGCAGCTCCCTGGTAACTCCTGGATCACTTCAGCTGTTCATCACAACAAACGCAACTAATTCCAAAACATTAAAAAAAAAAAAAATCAAAGCAAGCATTGGGTAAGGAAGGTTATGCTTTATATAAATAAAATAAATGAAGGTTGTCAAAGTTGGGTCCCCCACTTTTTTCCATATAGAAGCATAGAAAATAATGTCCAAATCCAATGGTTACACGGTTTTTGGTTACACAAACTAACCTGGTCTTGGTCAAGAGGATGAAATTCCCCCCAGATTGTTTTGTCATGTTTTGTTTTAATTTTACTATCTCCTTTTTCTGCCCTTTGAGCAGTTCAAGAAATAATGTGGGGCACTGAGGAGGGAGTTTCAGTGCTCTGTGCCACTCCATGTCAGCATAAATTTCAGAGAAAAAACGTGCAGGAACAGAAAATCCTTCTTTTTTAACCTGAGGAAGAGTTAAAACCCTTTCTCCTACTCACAAATCAGTAAAAATGGGAACAACATTGAGGTATCTTTGCCCTAATCCTCTTTGCTGAGGAAGTATGTTGTCTACATCAAGTCACCATACAGCCTCATACCAAAGTACTGACTTTTTAAGGAAGAAGAAAATTCCATATTCTTGGTTTTATTCACAGTTTCTGCCAAAACTATTTGCAGGCGCTTTCCGTGGGTGAAGATGAAGAGCTCTTTCATCTACATGTGGTTACTTTGACTTAATTTCCTTCAATTCATTCTATCAGCTGCTGCAATTATTTCTCTTCACAAAAACCTTCGCAGTCTGTTATCAAATTCCTGGCACTGTGTGGCCGAGTACCCGCAGCAATACTTACCTCCGGTGTCAGCGCCGGAGCTGAGCGTGTCTTCTTCTGAAGGACAGATTAATAAATGGGCTCTGTTTACTTCTGACTCTTTGCTTCCCCAGGGCGATAGCACAAGTGAGTCCGACTGGAAAAAAAAAGGAAACACCATTCACTCGTCTATGGTTTATTTTGAAAGGAATTTTCAGAAAAAACACAGCCAGTAGACAGAGAACAAAACAGGAGTTCCCACTGCTCGCTTTTGGCTGCAAAATGTGTTTTGCTGTTGCAATCATCCAGTATGCTGTGCTGTGGTATATTTTCAAATTAACAAGGCGACATGTTGTGGCAACATAAATTGAACAGCAAAGATAAGAGTCATCCCAGCAAACATTTGGGTAATGCAGGTCGGTCTGTAGTTGGCCTTGGCCATCTATCTGGCAGCTGACCTGACTACTGCAGGATTGGAGCACTGCTCTGTAGTCAGAAACAGAAACCCAGTCCCTCTCCAAAAAGAAAAAGTTCTCCATTTCACATCATTTCTGGAGCTCCCATCTTTCTGTGCATTCAAATATGCATGCTTCTTTGGCCAGTGTTATTTCCTTGTCACTCACCCACACAGACCTTTTCTTCTCTAGCTGCCTCACGCCTTCACTACGTGTCTCAAATTCATTACTTACTGCTTACCTCTTTTGGGCAACCGGTGGCTCTGCTTCTGGTTTGAATGTGCTGCTTCTGAGACAACACGGTTACTGAACAGGGTTTGATGGCTTTAATGCAACACCCTCTCCAGTGGTGATACCGCTCCTCAACGCCTGGTCTGTGCTAGCTCAGGAATCACTGGCAGCAGGTCAGCTGGCCTTGTACATGTGTCCTCAGCTGCACCTACTGATTTTGTACATACATGAGAGGTTTGGGGGCTACAGGAAAACTATTCTGCACTACCTAGTCGCCTTTAAAGGAAGATGAGTTCTAACTGGCATTAAGTATAAAGAAAAGTAGTGAAATAATACTTTTAAAATTTTGAAACATTAACTTAGATTTGGAAAAAGAAATCAGATGACAATGGCTTTCTCTCTGCTTTCTTATCTTTTCATCTTTTTTCTTCATCTATTTTTCTTACATCTTTACCTCTCTTTCTTTTTCTAATCTTTTAATGTCTTTTGTGTTGGTCCCTTGCCTTTGTGATCCTTGGTCCTGCACACCACCAGCACCTCCCTCCAGCTTGGTCCCACTCGGAGCCCAGGGCTGACAGAAGCCCAGAACTGGGGCAGGAGAGTTCAATGCAGGGCAAGGTTGGCATGGACAGGCTGTGCCCTACATTGCTTAGCACATAACGCAATTAATTCTCTTCTTGGACACAAGTGCAAAAGTCTGATGGTTCTTCCTAAGCATAAATCTCTTGGTTTGGTCTGGGGAGTGCTGTCTGAAAGGCTACAGCCCAATGCTGAAGGGGCACAACCAGCTTTTGTTTGTTGATGCAGATAGAAGTAGCTTGCACAGAGAGACAAAAAAATTGGCTGACTTTTGTATAAGCAGGTTTCATGCCCTGACTCCACAGAAATCTTCTACATTGCAAGCCTTGTGCTTCTCAGCTGGATTTTGCAGGCTATTCACCACTATCAGTGTTCACTGTTCCCTGCTCCAGCTCCTTGCTTTGTTCCCAGGGACATGCAGAAAGGTGGCCCACAGCAGCAGTGACAGAGCAGAGCTGGTGTTGGCTCAGGCTGAGTGCTTTCCCTACTCACAAATCCTGACTGTAGGCAGGTCTGACAGGTTTCTGGGAAGAGGGCTTTCACCTTTGCAAGCAGGGGCCTGTGGGAACATATGATCTGTATCAGTAGCACCTTGCTCATCACAAAAAGCCATGGGAACCGTAAAACTTAATGTATTCTTTGTGTATTTCTTATGAGCACTAATGCCTCTGGGGTGGAAACTGTTTTCCTTCATGTTCTCTTTACACTAGTGGCATTTTATCAGGTTGATAATTCAGCTATATAAGAATCCCCTGATATCAGCATTAGTTTTGTGAAATCCCTTATCCACTGTGTGACAGGCTTTTTGTTGAAACAATAAATCCATTATGTCAACACAATTAATTCTGTTCACTGACTAAAACATTCTGTCGAGGAACAAAAGGCATTAACCTAATATCTTTATCTAGTTGACAAAAAACAAATTAGTTCAGAGTCTTTGATGTCATTGTGGTTTACACCAAGGAAAATCCTTCTTGTCGACATACCATTTTATCATCATTTTGTGGGGAGTCAGGACACATGGGCTTTACCGGGGCTCTACTGAGCAACACAGGGAAAGTTATTGCATCTGCTTATGCTTGTATTTCCCTCTGTCTGTCTGGACAGGGGCTTCTGCAGAGAACCGTTTCTAATTATGTGCTTGTACCATGACGGTCTGTTCCCTGGGTCAGGAACCATCATTTCACTGTGTGTTTATTTTTATAACACAAAAGGAAAGGAACGGGTTCCATCTCTGCCCTTGCAGCACCACAATAAGCGCTTGATTTCTCTTGGCACTTCTTAATGCTATTATAGACCAAATCACTTTCAAAGTCATTGGTGAACACAAGGGGTTTCGGGGCTCCAAGTTTCTAAATGAGATCAGCTATCCATGCATGTCTCCATATGCCTTAAGGAAAGTCCCTTTCTTCTCACATGTGTGTTTTTTCCTACAGCCACTGAAAATTAGAGGTTCAAATTTCACATTATTTCTTTGGGGAAATATTTCATTACAAAGAGACCTCAGGTTTCACTGCAGCCCTTAAGTGAGCTGCATATGCACAGAGAAAGGAAGTTTTACACTGGGGTAATGTTCTTTTTTTTTTCCCCCCTTCTCATCAGAAGAGGTGAATTATGTTATGAGATGAGTTTTTAAATCAGCAAAGTAGTCAGTCCTGCCTCCCTGGAGGTTCAGGTATGTCAGTGGTTTCCCTCAGCTCCTCCTGGCACTGGGATAGCTCCTCTGCTGCAGGCCTGGGACTGGAAAGTATAAGAGCAGATGATGTCAACAGACCCAGCCTGTTGTAGAGGACAGCCTCCATGAGCTCAGATGGGGCCGCGATGCAGGTACAGGGCAGGACTACCACCAGTGCAGCAACTCCTTTACCACCCATGGATGCTTACATCAGGACAGCAGCCCTTTTGGTCACAGGAGCAACCCACATGCAGAAGCTCTAATTTGTTTTCCCACAAGCACAGGGTTTGTGCAGCACCTCCAGCACCCCATTTCGCCATGCCACATAAAGTCAGGGGCTCCTCTGTTCATCCTCTGAGGAAAGTTCTCCTTTAAAGGTGGCCATTTTATTTTGTGCTAACAGCACTATACTCAAGCATGCAGATCAGCATTGTCTTTGTGCTGAAAGGAAAGGTTGTTATGGAAAGGATTCTGGCTGAGATTTATCAAATCTGAAATTTATCAAATCAAAGCTAAATCTCTGGTCTGCCAGAGAAAACCTGTGCATGTCCCAGGTTTCCTTTTCCTCAGTGTCCATCTGGAAATGGCCATAGTGGCAATTCTTTTCCTCACAGTGACAATAAAGATATCTCTTGAGGGCAAAGAGGGTTGTAAAGTGCTACTAAGTGCAGTAATCTGAGTTAGAACTAAGCACAAATATATTTTTAGAAGCTGGACATTTCACAGCAGTCACTTGGCCATCCACTCCAGCTTCCTTACATATCCAGAAAGCAGCAGGACACCATCAGTCTTTGAAGTACCATAGGACCCACACACAAGATTTCAAACACAGGTCAGGGCACAGGGCCATGTGAGATTCATCCTAACTACTTGATAACTAGGGAACTATACTCGCCTTATCTATGGGACTAACATTGGGTAGCAGATTTGAGAGGTTCATATTAGAAGACAAAAAACCAGAAATCATTCAAAAGATGCTTACAATAAACATTCCAGGAAAATCCTCAAGTTATACTTCATCATGTCTAAACCTCCTTCAGACTGCATGCCTACGTTTCTTTTTCAAACTCCCAGTAGCTAGGTTTTTCTCCTTACACTGTCTAAAAGGCAACAGTGTAGCTCCACACAATGCAGATTGAATGACTGTGAATTGTGTGGTTATCAATAGATTCCTGATTAGCAATTTCTCTTCCATTTATGCCTGCAGTGATTAAGAAATATCCAGCTCCCTCTTTCATTTTTTAAGAAACCTTTTTTTTTCCTTCTCTGCTGCTGGAAAATAATCTGTCTCGGTTGATCTGTGATCTGGCCCTCTGCTGTGGTCATGCATTGTTTTAGAGCAGCTTGTGAATCACAGTTGTGAGCTGAATTTCTAATGTACTTATGCATATGCTTACCTTTGAGCTGGCAAGATCAATAACGCTGTGTTTAAGTACGTGCTTTGGGCCTTTTCTGGACTGAGACTGAAGCATTCAGAATCTACAAGGCTGAATTCCTGGTGGATAAGTGCTGTAATCTTTAGATCTGTTATAGTTTTAATTTAATAGCCAAGGCTTTCTCATTTATTAGGTAGCTGTTGTCCCCTAAGCATATTGGCTATGACATTTTTTTGAGCAATCGCCTCAACATTACCACAGACCTCATCTGTGTTATCAGCTAAGGTAGTAGCTCTCTGAACTTCAGAGGTAGTAGAGAAGTTATCAGCAGGATCAAATTATGCGATAGCTATTTCGCTAATTTGGTTAATGAGATGCTTTTCCAGTGTTAGACAGATGTTGCCTATATACACAGGCACAGAGAGAAACCTAGATCTCTGGAAATAGAATTACTGCCTTTGGGAAATGTTCTGCTCAACGTACTTGCAAATGCTCGTGGGAAGCCGTCCTGCTTTACCTAGCTGAACTGAGATAATTGGCTAGGGATTTTCTATCTCCAATTTTAAACTTTTCTGATGTTATCTGGAATGCTTCAATATTCGGTCTCTGAGGTTTTGCTGTGTTTCCTAAGCTCTGTTCACTGAAATCAGCTGCAAAATCTCATTAAAAAATTGCTTGAAATAATTTCACAATCAAAGCCAATCTGTCTAATGTACTGTCATAATATTTTAGATAGCAGAGGTCCCTTAAAAAGAAATAGTCTCAATTGTGTATTGTTCCTCTGTTATGTTTTTCCACTTATTTGCCTAGTATATTAAATCTGCTGTACACAAACTATTCATTCTTCCTAAACAGAAAAATGAAGTTAAGCTTTCAACACAAAAGATTTTGCTTCCAGACACAGAAACACCTCTTGCTTTGTAGCAAATAAAATGTTAGAATGTTACACAAAAGTGTGCAAACACTTCTGGCCCGGTAGGACAGAACCAAAAGGTGGCAATGCCACATTGAGCTGCTATTAATATGTGGTACTGGGAGAAGAAATACAGACTCATTGAATCACAGGAGAATGGCTGAGGTTGGAAGGGACCTCTGGAGACTGCCTAGTCCTAGCCCTTGTTGAGAGCAGGGTCACACACAGCAGGCGGCCCAGGGCTGTGTCCAGCTGGGTTTTGAATATCTCCAAGGATGGAGACTCCACAGCCTCTCTGGGCAACTGGTTCCAGTGTTCGATCAACCTTAAAGTAAAAAAATGATTTTTCCTATTTTCTAAACAGAATACTGTATGTTGGAAAAACATTCAGCTGCAGTCTCACAGAGGGCTGCAGAACTGCCCTCAGGTCACCATGAAGTCAGCAAAACGGTGGCAGTCCCAACTGCAGTGCCACAAAAGGGCTTCAAGGTAAGAGGCATCCAAAAGTGCAGTGAAGTAAGATGGTGTCAATGGCCTTTCTGAAATGGATTAGCATTATCACAGAAATGAGCTATTGCCACAGTATTAGTACATGGCCCTGCCTCAGGTTCCCCCGGGTTTTGGCAGAGCAGTTCTAGCAAATCTCCTGTCGGTACCTTATGGTGCTCCCATGCCAGCTGCGGGACACTCGCCCCAGAGCAGATGGCTGTGTGGGCTGTCCCACCACCACACAGTGGGACAGGCTCAGGAAACCCACTTTTTCCGTGGCTTATGCTGAGATGGATGGAGGAAGGGGCTGCAGATGAATATACTTCTCTGCTGACTCTGCTGTGGTAAATGCAGGTGTGCACGGACACGCAAACCAAAGGAGTGACAGCAGTAACATTTGAAAGCCATTTAGGAAATATGACTAGGGCTTGCCTGTCAACTCCCATATTAAAAATGGCATCATAGATGAAGGACCACATAGTGTAGTCTCCGTAGGCCACATGTAGGATAAGAAGGGACAGTACACTTGTGGAAGGGTGCAAGTGAAGTAAAACAAAGTTTGGGCTTGACAAGAGGTTCTGAGTTGTTTAATGTAAATGTGCAATGTGGGAGCAGTGGGAAGGGAAAGTGCTGACTGATGAGGGGTGCTGCAGTGCCAGGTCCCTGAACCACCTTGCAACTCCAGTTTTGGTCACCAGCCCCATGCATGGCCTCTTGGGGAGCACAGCAAGCTTACTCCTGTGGCTGAGGCAGACACATCAGGACAGCCCACCAGATAGCCCATCACTGGCCTTCACGGGTGCTTTGATGGCTGAGAAGGAAGGTAGAGGAATAACTTTCTCTGGGTCCTTGCACTGCCCCTGGTCAGACAGAGGTCCTGAGCATGGAGGACCCCATTGTTCTTGGGATGTGGATGGTGACATGTCAAGTGTGGAGGGGCACAACAAAGGCACGAGATATTGCTGCAACTTTTTTGTTGCCAGATGGTATTTCAGGACCCCATACTTGCATTCAGGAAGGCAGCTATTGCCCTATGAAGACTCATGACTTCCCTATACCCAACAGTCGGTGGCTAACCATTTTGGAATGGCACATCCACCCATGCACTGGACACAGGTCTCCACAGTCTTCCTCCAAACTTTTTAACTTAGACTAAGTGACTAGCAAGTACCAACAAAATCATCTGAGCCTCTGCTTTGCAGGGTTTCCAAAACCCAAATTAGCTGTGATTACACAGGCCACATACAGAGCACTTGTCCCACTGGTCCTATGGCAGGTGTCAGGTGCAGCATGCCTCCAGCCCTCTTACTGAGGATGGCAGATGAAGGGCTGGAAGCAGCACTGCAGACAGTGCCCTGCGCAGCTGCTATGAGCCTTACTGTTGTGATCAGAGCAGCAAGGATGGGGTTTTTTGGCAGCCATATGCCCTGCCCTCCATCCCCACGGCACACAGGCAGGCCATCCACACCCTGGCTGCCATCAGAGAGGAGCATGGCCACGCTGGGTGCACAGGGACGGACGGGCCGTGTGAGGTCACAGATTCCTCTGCAGGGTGGCAAATGTCAGAAGATGAATGAAAAGCACCAGATGGCTTGTCAGGTTTATCTTTTCACCCTCTTCCCTTGCTCTCCAGCAGCATTCAACCTGGGCAAGCACATTTCCTTTGCTTACACGTCACCAGGCTCATTCTGCCCCATCCCGAGCACCACAGTGTGCCCACAAGCATGGCATCCACCACCCCCAGGAGACCTCAGAGGCCTCAGCGGGGGTGGCTGGGTGGGGAAAAACACTTCACAAAGTGGCTGCACAGAGGATGGCAGGAGGGAAGTTTGGTGGATAGCTTTCTCCCCATTTCCCAAGGTGAAGGCAGGGGATCTGGGGGCTGTAATTCACGAGGCTTGCAGCAAACATGAAGGTATATTTGGCCTCTCCATTGCCCGAGAAGAACTTCAGGGTGCTGTATGACCTCTTGGTGTTTCTAGAGCCTCTGTTAGTGCATGCATCCACAGCAAGTCCTGGAGGTCTCAACAGCTCTGTGGCCGAGTCGTTGCTTCAGACCCTCATGTCCCTGTTCAAGGCCAGAGTGCATGAGGTGTGCTCCTGGAGCAGATCCTCTAGTTTCACTGAATCCAAAAGGGCGCCAGGTCACTGGAAGCAGAATCTTCCTGCAGTGTGAACCAAGGCAGGGTCAGTGGGGGTGATTGGGACGTTCGCATGGAAAGCACGCCCCAGAGCCAACTAAACCTTTAATGCCAATGTGCACTGAGGGCGCTGCTCCGCACCTGTGTCTTGGCTGATCTAGTATACCAGCTTTTAAGTGAAACAGGACTTTTGTAAGGACCAAAAGCACTGATTAACTGGTCCTCAAAAGAGATTTTGTTGTGGAATCCCGTAGGGTGGTGTAGGGTCTTTTCTTCCACATTTTGAAACTCAGAGCTGAATCAAAGTCCAGAGGAAAAAAGGAAAGAAGGCAGTTCTTTACAACTTGTTCATCTTTATTATTTGAAGGCAGCCTTTTCAAACACAAATGTTTGACATTTGACTATGAAATCTATTGTCATACACTGCAGCCAGTGGTCACCAATTGTTCTCTCGAAACTTTCATGAATGAAAACTGCAAGACTCATCTTCCTAATTAAATACTCAGTGCAATGCCACAGCACAGCAAAAACAGGCAGATGAAAACGCTACAACCCACTAATGTAACGCGACGAGGCACACAGAAGGTATGATGTGGCCATAAGCTGCCGGGCTTTGTGCTCAGCATTCAAAAGCTCATACATCAGCACCGTTGTGATAACGGTGTCCTTTGTTCCTCTTGCATTAGCAACCCACAGAGCCATGGTGCCACCAGGAGAACTGATGTGGAACCGCCTCCATTAGCAGGAGAGAGAGCTATTCAGAGGGTGCAGAGCTTACTCTCAAGTAGGTACCTTCACATCTCTTTAATAAGCAATTAGGAAACAAATACAACCCAGGTCCCATTTTATCCGAAGGCACAACAAGGCTCCCTCAGAACTTCAGAGCATATCATGTCACCGTGGACTGAGCCGCATTTATTCAGAAATGCAACTGAGCCATAGCTAGTTCCTATGTGTCTGCTGATGTTTCTCTGCAAGAAGGGAAAGTTAAACCTAGGATCAGGAAAGACAAAGGTGTATTATGAGAAATTAGTAATTTCTGTAAGTATCAAACCAGATAAAAGACTGAAATCCCCTACCATACTGAAGAAACGCTGTATTTGTTGGAAATGAAGTCTGCAACGCCTCTCTTTTTGTGTTTTGTCTTTAAAGGAGAAAAGTAAGCCTGTTTTCTCTCCATGTTGAAGAGACTTGCACATCCCAGCCCCCAAAACAGTCCCATGCAGCTGAACACCTTCTCACTTGAACAGGATAAATTTATTTATGCTTTCTGTGAAGAAGTTACAGTGGGAAGACCTTTCCCCAGACATGAGTAGGCCTGAGCAAATTGAGCTACCAATGTAATTTGATTTTGATTTACTTCTTTTTAAATTGAGTCTGTCAGGGATATACTGAGCCTGCGCCTGCCACGATGGTGTGACAGCAGTTTTCACAGTGCAATAGGCTAGAGTGGCCCCATCGACAGCGTCATCGTTGCACCACGTAAGAGTGCGCAACTGAGAGAGTGCGAGCATGCCCAGGGGAGCAGCCCTGAACTTACCCCAGCTGAAAGCAACTAATGCAAAACCTCCTCATCACCTTAAACCCCATCGCTGCTTCTGGAAGGGTTCTTCTGCTGTCACCAAAATAACAGAGAGCCACCAATGGAAATAGTTGTAATGGATTTTTACCACCCAGTGCCTGAGCATGAGAGGTGTTTACATGTGCACAAGATTGTTTTGTCAGCATTTCTGTCTTGCCCTTACACTGTGCTGTATTAACAGTGCCTCCAGGCTCAAATTCAGTTGAATTTAGTTATATTAGCCAAGTGACATCGTCCCTTCGCATGACTAACATTTGGTAGCTTTCAGAAACACATATCACATACAATGTCTCAAGGATGTTCAATTAGTAGCCTGCAAGTGAGGCTGGCTCTAATCGCTCGGGCAGTGATGAAGGAGCTGTAAGAAGAAAATTCTCCCATCAGAACCAGAGATCACAGGTCAACTGATACAGCCCTCAAGTTTGTGAAACTGTTGGTTTTAACTCCAAACAACTCCAGTGCTTTATGAAACTGGAAATAAACCCTTTCCCAGCTGTAAAAGCAGCATAAATAGTTATATTTTGGAACGATCCTTCCTCATTTCTTCCTGACTTCATTGCTTTCAGGACCAGAGAGAAATAATCCAACAGAAAGCTTAACCAGTATACTATGCTTCTCACAAACAGACCTGTTTTGCCACTCCAGATGTAACTTTAATGTTAACAGGGACAATGCTCGGCAGGTAGTAGGACCAGCCAGAGATCAGTATTGCACACTGATGCTGCAGTTTTTTCCACACAGCTGTGGGGATTTCTTGTTTATGTCATGATGCTACTCGAAACTTCTGCATGTTTGGGATCAAAGTTTTACTATCCTTCAAGTTTCTTCCTCATTCCCCAGTATTAGTCTCTCCAGGGATGGGGCATCTTTGTGGACTGACAAAGTACTGGGGATAATAGTTTTGCAAAGCGTTAATTCCTTTGATTCATGCTAAGCACACCCTTTGCCTACTGCTGCTGTGTATTTTATACTTATTTCTTAGTGTAGAGCCATAAGGCAGCATTTTAAAGCGTGCACAGTTTTTAAAAAGCAGATATAGGTGTAGAGGAAGGGAACTGTTACCCAGCTGGTACCACAATGTGTTATTTGTTTAGAGCCCAGTCATAAAACCAGCCAGGTGAAAGCAGCAGCATCCCTGCGGATTTTCAACACCAGAACAAGCAGAAATCTCGCCCTGTGCTGCCGACCTCAGCCTAATGCTGGGTTAAAACGTGTGACTGTGAGAACCTGGCATATCAAGCAGAAAAATGGAAAGCCCCTCTGGAACAGGTGAGCCCCCTTGCCAGAACAGACGAGTTCTGTATGGGGGGGCTTGTCTGTGCTGCCATGCCCCACAGCCCTCACTGAGGATCAGGGCAGCACTCTGCAGGTTGAAGCTATTCAGCCTAAATACCCTAAATAAAAAAGTCCTCCCCTGTAGTAACTCTCCATTAACTGGGATTGTAGATTGCACTACGTTGTTTCTTTTTTCCTGAAATTCTCTCTTCGTTTCTCTCTTTAGTTCCCAATGACGTTGTCCCACTACACACACACACCCCACACACTCCCCGCAACCCAATCTTAAGTCTCCACACTGATGTTTATGACCTTCCAATCCCTGTTCTTGCCCCAACATACTGAAACATCTCCTTGGGAACATCTACAGAAATAATGCCAATTGTAGCTCACTGCTAGGGGCCTTTCCCTGCATCTCTCTGAAATCAGCTCTTGCAGCTCCCTGGGGAAATGCAGAGAGCTGAGCCCCACAGCTCCAACCTGTCTATACCACGCTGGGGTGAGTCTTTGCAGACCCATCCACTGTTTCAAAATGCATTTGCTGTGTAAATGTGCAATTTTTACCCCAGCACTCTCAGTTTTATTTTACTTTTAACAACAGCTCTTTCTTCACTCTTTAAACAGGAGGCAGAGGAGAAGGGTCATTTAAAAATCATTTCTCTACCAACTGCTCATTTTCTCTTGCTTCGTGAGGTTTTGAGGGGGCAGAGGATTGGATTTTCTTATCTTTTTAAGTTACTTTTTTTTGGCTGTCTTTATCTCCTTTTCCTCGAGTATTGCAGTGTATAATTCAACTAAGCCTGCTCTTGCAGTGACCTCAAAGAAAGCTGATACTCTTCCTCTCGTTCAGTCTTTTAGTTTCTTACTGGAGCTCTAAAGGGCTTTTTTTTAATGCTGTATTAGGGGAGAGGATGAAGTAGATTCTTCTGAGCTGCATTTCTACTAAAGCTTGCTTCCATATACTTCTGCCTTCTCCAACAGGAAGGCTTTTCCCAAAACCCTCTAGTATCATGGAAAACTCTTGAATGCTTTTCACTTGCCATTCGTAAGCACAGTGCTGCAGCTCTCAGAGCAAGCTTCGGTGACGCTACGCTCTTGCCTTGACCTACCCAGCCACTGCCCGGCCGGGGGGCGCTAGGAAGACTCAGTACAGATCTGTAAATGGTCTTGGCAAATGGCTGCTGCTCCCTCACTGCCTTGCAGAGCCTGCAAAAGCAACATGGGAGGTGGGACGTACGTGCCACTGCAAAGATTTGCAGGTACAAAATGTGTTTCTTCTTTATGCCGTATTTGCCTATCAGATAAAGCACTGGCACAGGCCTCATGACGGTGCTGAGCAGCTGGCCATCTTCGACACTGCCCGTTAGGAGGTGTTATCCCCATCCCTTCCCTCCTTCCTGAATCCTGACGGGATCCTTCGGTTCCTTTGGAGACTTAATACAAAATAGTAAACAAGCTCGAGGGAGAATCTGCCCTCCTTCACTGAGGGAGAGGACACCCACCGATCCGGAGCATCAGTCCCAGCGCCATGAGCGCTTGAACAACTACAGAGGTACGAAACTCTCTAGTACCTCCTGAGGAGTTAATTAAAGGGGTTCAGTCTCCGCTGGGAAGAAGCGAATCTGAACCTAGCCCTGGAAATGACTTTCTGGGACGGCGGCAGGCCGTAAACCCGAGCAGCCGCCGCTCCAGGCCGCGGGGCGCCGTGTGCAACGCGGGCGCCGCCCGGCTGCCTCCACAGCGCGACGGCCTCTCAGGTATTTTCCGTTTATTTGCTTTATTACAGCGGAAATCTCACGGCTTTTAAACGAGCTCCAGGCAAGGCTCGGCAGCATTTGCAGGGGAAGAGTGACCCCCGCTGGCCGCGGGGCGGAAAGGAGCCCCCGGCCCCGGCGGCCCCGCTCCCGTCCGCCGGCGCATCCAGGAGTTTCTCCCTGGGGAAGCCCCGGAGGGCAGAAGCGCCTCTGCCGCCTCTGCCCTTTCCCGCAGAGCCCGAGGAGCCCGGCCGCTGGCTAGCAGCCGTGCGGCGCTACCGGGAGGGCTGAGGCACAGAAGCCAGCTGGGCTCTGGCTCCGCGCCGGAGCTGCCTGCCTCCCGGACAATTAGGCCTGACCACCAGCCGCAGGCGGGGCTCACATCATGGTCGTCAGGAGCAAAACCGCTCCGGTCACTCCACCGACCGAACAGGCCACGGTCTCCGGCGCAGGCACTGACTGTCAGCTCAGCTTCGTGCGAGCCGACCGTCACAAAACCCTTGGAGCACCTTAGGCAGGGCAGAGACAGCTGACACGAAATACCAGCCCGCAGGACCAGGCGGGTGTGCAGGCCTGCGTGTTGCCTCGGCTGAGCCGGGCAAGCCTGAAACCTCAGACCCTGGGGAAACCACGCAGGGCCGGCCCCGCGCCACTGAAGGAGAGCTTCGAGGCTCACTGCGTTTCCATGAAGGAAACCCGAGGAGCAATGAACTGCACCGAGCCGACCCTGCGACTGCACAAAGCGAAAGGTGTTTTCTCTAGGAATCGAAAGGAAAGCTGCTGCAACTATGGCTGTGCTGTTAAATTTGAAATGTAGCACCAGAGACTACCCTCTGGCACTGGCAGCAGCTGATCCAGAACAGTCTTTGTCTGTGCTAGGGAGCTCCCTTGATCTCCACAACATCATGGCCACAGGCAAAATGTTCCTGTGGCCACATGCTACCCTGTGAATTAACGTGGGGGAGCCCAGGGGGCCTGAGAAGCAGGAAAGCATCGGGTGAAGGAGGGTGTCTAGAACAATTCTTGTAGGTACAGTGAATGCAAAGGTTTATCCAGTGCTTTTTTTTTAAACTGAGGCTCATGCAACATAACACCGAGCTGCATGTTGGCCCTTGGGTGTGGAGGAGCATTTGGCTTTTTCCTTGCCACATTCCAAGTGCCCCAGTCAGGTGTTGATTGGGAGCCTGCTCTCCTTTCAGAGACAGTGTAGCACATACTTAATATTCTATTCACGCACCTCTGCAGCTTTATGAATCTCAGTTTCTGGCTTTGATCCGGTTCCTGCAACATTAATTAATTTCAGGCCTTCTTGCTCCCTCTTTTTTCAATATGCTATTTCTAATTATTTCTTATTTCCTCAGGCTACCTATTTAATTTCAAACAATTTTTCCCCAAAAGCAGAATACTTGGCTGTTGTAACAATGCGTGATTGCGTATGGGTCATCAGCTAATTGCACAGATGTGACACAGGGATCTGGCACACCTCTCCAGCACACAGTCTACTGGAGTCTGTCCTAGCACTCAAAAATGGCATCGGTATTCATCTCTCCAAACTGTGCACGGAATTGCAGGAACTGCAGGAGGAAGTTTCCCTCTGTCTTCCTCTGTTTCACGCAGAGACATTTGGCTCATGGTAGCACTGGGTTTTTAAGGCAAAGCAGCAGGAAGGATTTCAGATGTGGTACAGGAAAGTGTGCAGCGAGCTGGCATACCCAAACCACTTTTCACTGCTTCTGTGCGTGCTCTTCTAGTTGCATCCTGCTTTCTGCTTGATGCCCTGACTTTCTTCATTTCACTACTTCACTGCCTTCCTGAGGGTTTTGGATTAGTCTGGTAGTATTACAAGCTGAAAATAATCCTACCTGAAGTAGCAAACATTAACTTGCTGCAAGAGATGCCACTGCTGTAGGAACTGCTGCATATACCATGCTCCATTTTCATGCCATTTCCTTTCTGTGTCTTTTATTGCCATCCCCTAAAGAGCAACGGAGCTCTGCAACATTTAACGACTCTAAGAATCCTTGTCAGAATTGCTGGCAACATATTAAAGATGGTTAATTTCTACTTGCTTCACTGTCATACCTTCATACTTTTTATTATCTCTTTTTGGGGAAAAAAAGTCCCGTGGCATCAATGAGCAGGATTAATGGCTCTTTGTGTACCAGAAAGGGCTCAGTCTAGGGAAAAAAAAAAAAGCTGACTAATGAGGAATATAACAGGTTTCTAAAGTTATAGATGATGTGGAAAAAGTTAGTAGAGAGTGAGTCTTCACAGTTCCCTCCAATGTAAAAAATCGATGGGTATCAAATGAAACTAGTGTGATCAAAAATTCAGAATGAGCAAAAGCAGGTAGCACATCCCTGCCCGAGTACCTGACCTTGGAGATTCCTTGCCAAAGGATGTCCAGATGCAAAAAGCTTACCTGGATTCAAGGACACACTGGACAGCCTCCTGGAGCAGAAGTCATTGGAGAGTTACTAAACCCACAGGATGGGACTCATTTGCCTTTAATGCCATCTGAGCTGCCCCGGGATTACCCACCATACTCCAGCTGCCCCTCCAGAAGACTGTAGCTCATCCAAAGCGCCTGTGTCCTCTCGTACCCCAACACAGATAGATGTCTTGGACCTTAGATGTCTGAAGTATTACTACTGACTACATGTGGGCAGCTGAATTGACCTTGGGATCTTCTGAAGTGCCTTAAGATACTACACGATGAAACAGCACTATGTGCCTGTGTTTAGGAGCTGGGAGCGGAGAGGTTGAAGTATCACAAATGTTTGTTCTATTCTGCTTCCCTAGACATATGTCTGTGGGTGCTGTTGGAGGCAGGACACTTGGGTGCAGCCGTAGGGGAGCCCTGAGGCATGCCCTACCCTCCATTGCCCCTTGCAGTCAACCTTTCCCAAAAGGTGCGTCCTTCAGAATAGCCGCATTCTGGGTAGGATGCTGACCTCAAACACCTTCTGGGCTCTGGGAGGAGTGGGGAGTAGTACCTTTACCCGTTGATGTGCCAAAACAGGAGGCTAAGGGAAGATTTTATCATTTCACATATTTTGCTTCAACTGGGAGAAGACAGAGGAGTAGAAAACATGTTTTGTATACCCAAACACAGTTTAGGTAAAAGTCCAGTGATGTTTTTGCAGCAAGGACCCAAGGATTAGTGGCAAACAGGCACTTCTGCCATCTACTGTGTTTAGTAGACCTGGGGCATCCCAGGAAATATATCTACAACTGCACCAAACATTTGTTACTGGGGATGAGAGGATCAGGAGAAGGTGACTTCTGGCCTCTTCAGTTGTCCCACCCCCACAGCAAATCTATGCCTCTGCCATTTCCTATGGAAAGTTGTCACCAAGCTTTACCTCCTGCGAGTTTGTCTATTTGGTTTCATTGCAATATTTTAATCTTTTGATACAAAATTCAAGATAACATTTTGCAGTTTGTTCCTGACTACAACAAAGAAACCAAAATTTATCCCATGTGACTGAGTGTGGAGCGGTGTGGAGTGGGAGTCATAGGATGACAGGATAATGCAGGTAGGAAGGGCCCTCAGTAAGGTCTCTGGTGTAACCCCCTGCCCAAAGCAGGGCCAGCTCTGGGATCGGACCAGGCTGCTCAGGGCTTTCTCCACACCGCTCCTGAAACCTGCCCAAGGACTAAGCCTGCACAAGATCTGTGGGCAACCTGTTCTCCTTTCAGGCACACCAAGGCGTGTTCCCCCGAGTCTGTGTGCAGTCAGCATCACCTGTAACATCAGTGCCTGAAGGTGCACAGCCACAGAAACCATGGCTTAGTTTTGAAGGTCACATGGAAAATACTTCACCGGTTACAATTACTCCCTAAGTCATCATCATCCCTCCCCGTCTTACTAAATTGATTGGAAAAGGGTTGAAAGAAGAAAGCAAACTGGACACCACAGCATTAGTGTATTCCCAGCTGTACAGAATGGACAAAAAATTCCCTGTTGCCCAGGCTGTCCATGAGGCTTGTCTGATCACTTTATTACTCTGAAACAAGAAAGGAGTCCTTAGTACAGCTAATTACTTCTTTACACGAACAAAAAGGAAACATCGTCCAGACTAATGGCTAAACAGCTTTCTGCAGGCTTTCCACCGGTACCACAGGCTTGCTGCGTGACCTTGTGTGTACTCCTCCACCTGCCTTCATTTGTCGAGCTTAAAATGGGAACAATTTACCCAGGCCCTAAGGCTGCTATAAGATTTCATTATTGCAAAAAGCTACTCAAGTTCATGCCCACATACAACGCAGAGGTACTATGCATTATTAACAGGATGTGGCCAAAGGAAAAGAGAAACAGAGGAAGCAATTTTTCAAAGGCTTTCTTTCCCCTCAACTCCCCCCAGAATAATGCAGAGCCGCAGCAAGCTTCCAAAATGCTGGACTGGGTTCATTCAGTAATACTGACACGCTGACAGTCTTCAATCAACATGCACGACAGCTCTTGGAATTGAAAGGATTAAAAAAGTCTAGTGTTCAATGGAAGTACCTCAGCAACTGTTGAGAATAAAAAGAAAGCAAAGCAAGTTACAGAGAAGCCGAAGACACCGTGAGGGGGAACACAAGCTGTGGGGAGCAGCAGCACTGTTTGCTGTCTCCATGGTTATCTGGCCACATTTAAAATAGCCACACACATGGAGGAGGGTCACATTCTTGACATGTTATTTGCAGAGACAATAGCCTCAGAAACAAAATATTTCCTGTGTTGTCCTGGAGCCAGTGCAAGCAAAGCAGGTCTGCTAGAGAAGACGACAGACAACCAACTGACTGGTAAGAGAAGAGTTAAGAAAAGCCCTTCCCAAACCTTAGTGCTACAGAATGCCTGTGCTCTCCCCATCAGACTGCTGCTTCTTCTACTGCAGGCAAGACCAAAGGGCTGTGCAAGGTTCTTCTTGCAGCTCTGGCAATAACACCTTGTTTTCTAATAAACCATTTCCCTAGTGTCCACCAGCATACCTTTTAGGGACACTCTGCCATGATCCATGCACATAACCAGTACACAACTAGTCCTAGTCCACCTGAAGAAAAGTGGTGGACTAAAATTCAGCACCAGTTTTGTTCAGTTTGGCCAAACAACCAGCCACAGCAAGACTGGAGAGCTCTTCCAATGTAATTGGAATTCTTCTGGAATTCGCTACTTTTTTCCTTTCTCTTTTTAAAATGTGCACTTAAGGTTCCTTGTGACCAGCATATAAAAGAAACAGGCGTGACTGGCTATGGACGTAATAAGGAAAACAGCAACTCTCATTTCTGCAAAATATGAGTTGAACCTTACCCAAGGGCTCTTTCCTAAGCTACAGTGACCGGTAGGTGAGAATACAAGAACTACTCCATAGCATTAAACTGTCCCCCTACACACCTTCTGTGTAAGGCTCGTATATGTGATAAATGAGCTATATAACATCATGCCTTGCATTAAAAATTCACATTATTGCAGTAGGACAGGCTCTTTAAGCAGCTTTCTTTACAATCTGAAAGCTGAAATCAGTTGCTGAAAACATTGCAGTAGCTAGTGAAGACTAAAGTGGGGGGGAGACGAACACGTGAACACATCTAAAGAAAGGTGGCATTTAAAATAGAAGTTCATACTTGTTCCCATATGTTGTCTGCACACAAACAACCATTAGCATGCTTGGCACTCATGTTTCAGTAGAGGTTGATGCATTTGCAGAGATTTGGGGAACAGCATTGCTAGCTACAGACTGGAACACACCATTTTAAAGTTAGCAGTCCCATTAAAGGAAAGCTTCATTTTGTGCCAAGGTGCACATCAAATAGGCACACTGTGGGCAAATACTTGCATCTAGCATTTGATCTTCCTCTCTGTCTCGTTTTCTACCCTCTTACAGGCAAGGCTCCAGGCTTAGAACTTATATTAGGAAATAAATAAATAAAATTGAGGTTTCAGTAGGAGAAAAGGGAGGCCAAAAAGCTTGCCCCAGCCTTGCACGTGGGGCAGGTTGAAGCTCAGCCTGTGCTGGCCAAAGGAACTGTTACTTACCCCAGAACTCAGACCTCACCAAAAACAAAAGCAGAGACAGGCTGAACCCATTCTAAGGTGGTATCTACACACAATACAGGGCACACACTGCTAAGGGCGGAAACCTGACTATTAAGGAGACTCCCTACAGGTTATTAAAAGCAGGTGAGTGACCCTAACAGCTTCATCTACTGTAGGACTTGCTTCCTTGCTTGCCTCTACTGAGAGAGGCGCCTGTCGTGGAGCACACACGTACACACACCACCCTCTTGTATTTTTTTTCCAGTATTTTATTTCTGACAGGCATTTACAACGTTCCATTCATAGAACTAAAAACATAAAAATAGACCTTCTTTCAGCTTATAAAAGAAATATATAAGAACCTTTGACATAGACATGTCATGACATTATGTACAAGAACAACGGTACCTTCCCAGTACCAGCCTTCCAGTATTTCAGCGCTGACTGTATTCCGCTGGGTACAGCATAGGATAGCTAAAACCTCCGCTTCTCTAGTACGCTGGGACACAACTGACAGGTAGATGATATAAAACAATGATGTGATAATACAAAGGGTATAGAAACCTTTCTAAAGCTTTTACGAAAAGAAATCAGAAGATAGCAAAAAGTTAATAGAGAAAGCTTTCATAAGATCAAGTATAGTGCACCAGAAACCAGAAAGGGGGAGGGGGGCAAGGGGAGAATGCTAGCTGGGACACAAAGACAGTGATGGATTTTTCTGGGGGGAATAATTTTTGTTATGTTTTAAAATATAGTCAGAGTGGATTTTATAAAATATAATGCTAAAGCTATTATAAAATTTCAGGTTTTCAAAGTACCTACTGATGTGTCAAACATCAATAGATACCAACAAAAAAAAAAGAAAATTTCATATAATCTTCCTTTTTTCCTATAGGTGAAACTGAAATGGGAAAAAGCTATATAAATCTTAAAAAAAAAAGTGCTATTTTGTGTTTCGTATTTGGAAGTCTACTTAAAAAACACAAGATTTTAGTCGCATTTTACCCTGTTTTAGATGTTTAAATAAAAGATTTAAAATGTTAAAGAGGTTTGCTTGTGTAGAACTTGTTCATACTCTATTGCAGTGGAAAAGCTTTTATAAAGGAATTAAAATACACTAGTTTCACCCACAGTAGGAGAGTGGATGAGGTCAGTTTTTTGGCCATGAATTCCCTGTCCCCTAAGCCCAAACTCTGCCAGAGAGAGTGGACCAAACAGATCTGTGGATCGGTTTAGTCCACTACAATTCAGTCATGTCATTTTATTTTATTCTTTTTATTATCTAACTAAACTCCAGTCTCAAACATATACAATAATCCTCTTCCTGAAGAAAGTTATACCTAAATAAGAGTTTCCAGTTCATATTTTAATATAAAACCACCATTCCTAACCCTCTGCAAAAAGCTAGCCTTGTATCCTAGACGTGGAGCTAAGCTAACGCTGTAGAACTCTTATCCCTTTGTGCCCCTGCATCTCAGGTAAAATACAAAAAAATATTTCTTCAAGTGTTAAATTTGGGTCTCTTTTAAGAGAGTTTGGCATCTTTACAATATTATGTAAAACTAGAGCTTCCAACATTGACATTAAATTAGACCAGCCACAGACCAAGAGGACTTAACACAACATAAATCCCAAACCTTTCCTCACACATTCCTAAAATACATGTATATTCTCTTACATTTAAAGAGGGAAAAAGTAATAAGAATACTGCAACTGTACACGTTTAAAAAGGCAGTTTCCTCATTAAGGAGATGAGCCTACGACTGATGTTTTGCGGCTATAAAACCCTCTGTTCGTTGTGCTATTATTTAAGCTAGTTTGCTGCACGTAGGTTAAGACATCCAGAGTAATTTGTTTTCCAGTGATGATATTCTCCCCATACTTAATTTCAGCCCCTGATTGTTTTAGAATAAATAAAATAGTGTGAAAGCCCTTGGTAAAGTAAGACAGGACCTTAAGCTTATTCCGTTCCAGGTTTTGAGCGTTTTACAGTTGCCTAAAGTGTGGCTGCATGGCTTCGGACCAATTCAGCTGCCGAAATGGTGTGTGCAAGTGTGCAATCTATCGGGATCAGCTCTCCACGGTGTGGGGGGGTGGGACGGAGGGGTGGAGGGTGGGATGGGGAGACCTACACATCCAGGCGGGGAAGGGGACCGGTTTAGAGCTCCGTGTTCAGTTTCCTGCTGGGGACAAAGTCCTCACGCCTAACCCAGATGACCTCCTCGCTGTGGCCCTCCACGTCACCGTTGATGCCGGACAAGGCTGCCTGCTTTTTCAGCTGGGTCATCCTGGAGGCGTGCGTGTCCATGGCCGGGCGCAGGCGGTCTCCCCGACATGGCTGGCTGCTCGTGATGGAGGCTGCCTGCAGTCGCTCCCGAAGGTCTTGGTCGGCCACAGCACCTCTCATGGCCTCGCAGTACTCATCGTCATCGCTGAGGATGTCCGTTTCCTTGATGTCCTCCTGCTCCTCATACTGAGCAAGGTCAAACTGTTCCTCTACCCAGCGGTCAGTGTCCCCACTGTGCGTGGGCTGCTGGGGCTCTTTTTCAGGGCTGCTCGTGTAGACGGCATCTGAGTCAATGGTAAACCTGTTTCGGGCCAGCCGCCGCCTCCTCCTCCCAAGAGACTTGCTTGGGGCTGACACTGCACACACACAAAGATAAAACCCCACAGGCTTTTTACACACGGTACAACTCTTTTTAAAAAGTTAGTCTTCCAGGGGCCCTTTATTTAACATGCTAGGCACAAAGCAGGCAGACTCTCACGAATGACCTAGTCATTAGGCATCCTCCCTGCGGGCAAGTCACACTTCACTCAGCTCCTCAGCACAGGTCTCTCTCCAGTTGAAAAAGGAGTTTCTGCTACTCAGATCCACAGTTGGGATAATGGCCCACAATTACTGTTCCTCCTAAGCCGTAGGCAGGCAGCCAGTCAGCACAAAGTGCATCTGTTCAGCTCAGCTTCTCACACGCAGTGCCCTGCTGTCAGCACACCACGAAAACCAACTAGCCTTACACCTCAGTATGGGAAATGGCTTTGTCTGGGGTAAGAGCAACACTACAGGTTTTCAAGTAGCTACCTCAGTGCTGAAGATGCTGCAGTTGTTGCATTATTTATGGGGAAGTAAGTTCCCTGGTCTAGGCTCTGCTACTCCCTTCTCTGCTCCCTCCCTACTGAGGGGGAAAAAATAAAAAAAAAGAAAACCCCAAACACAGAAAAACTTTCAGAAGCTCCTTACTCAGCATCAGCTGGTCTACTAGCTTTTGCAACTGGCCCAATTAGCAAATTCACATCTTCTGTGTTGGAACATCTTCATAAGAGGCTTGTGAGGCAAAGCAGGGGACGAATCCTGCAGCCGAAGGACCTGCAGGCATTCCAGCGCTTTACGTGCACACACACGTAGCTCCATCGCAAGCAGGTGAACTCCAAGGTTATAGTTTGTCCCCCTCCACTAAACAGTACCTTAGCACTTCCAGTATGTATTTATTAAACTCTAGCAGCTTGGGGGCGGGGATTACATTTCATATCCCTGAGCCTCAAAACATGCATTAAGTACAACAGCTCAGCAGCTGCAAATTTTAACTGTAGTGAAGAGGTCTGGACTCTAAGAGGAGATTTTAATCTCTGCAGAATTCATCATGCAAGTGCACCAACAAGCCAAACTGAAAGAAGGTTTGGCATCTAGAGCAGATCAGCCCCACAGGCTGATTGAAGAACCACTGGGGTAAACCAGCTGCATTTTGGCCCTCCTTTGACTCTTCTTCCTTATGATTTTAAGTGTCTCTGAGGCAGACGGCTAGTAACACCCCAAGTGAGAAGCCATGCTGCGAATGTTATTGGTCTGGCCTGCCCATTACAGAAGAGGAACAGAAAGCCTGGTTGTCTACATTGCTGGATCTAATGAGCAGAAAAAACAACCAATAAATAACAGACCAGAACAAAACACGCAGCAGTGCTGTGTACTTTTCAGTTGGAAGTAAATGTTTCTTCCCTCTGTCACCTAGTGTTCTGAAAATGAAAACCTGCTTTTCCCTGGGATTTTCTCATTGCTTTTGCCTGAAGTCAACTGAAAAGGAAAAACCATGGTTTAGGACAGGCCATTACAAAAATAGTAGTATCAAGTGCATGCCTCTCAAAATGTGAGAAGTAGAAGCACAAGGCCTTTAGCAATAGAGCTGAAAAGGCTAAAATGGAGGACACACAAAGCTATCTCTTCAAACCAAGCCGCTCACTCGGGGAAGCTGATTTTTCTTGTGCATTTTAGTTTAAAAGTGCTAGGGTTAGCTCAAAATTCTGTACATGCTTTTAAGAAATATGCAGCAGGCTTCTGCTTTGTTCAGCTGAAGCCCATTTCCAGATTAAAGTGCACAGCCAATCAGTATTGACAGGAATCCCATTTCTTCCTTCCATGCCAGAAGGACTGCTCTGAAGCTGAGCCTTCAGTGTAAAGCAAGGTAAATAGAGGCAATTTAAGGCTCTCAAGGAGGTGAAGCATGGAAAACCAGCAGTTTTTACATACACAGGAGAGAATGCTAGTCCTAACATAAAAGTAACAGACACCACCACATGTCCTACAACGGTGCTGGGGTTACTGGGATCTTGAAAGTCTGTAGCCCTACAGTACCTGCCCTGTTCATGGCTGGCCTTGCACCTTTTAGAGCACACAATCTTTTTCCACCAAAAGGAACATATTGCTGGGATGAGGGCAAACTTTCGGTTTTAAGAAGCTGCCTTCTGTGTTTATCCCGCAGAATCGAGTGCACTGCCTTCAGAAAGTCCTTCCTGTGTTCTGGTGAACTGAAAAATAGGCAAGAATACATAAGGAAGTGTTATCTCTTGGGAACTGCTAAAAGTTCGCTGTAAGTGACATAAATAATGACCAGTTCTGTAATTCATGACAGTGCAAACCGACTGGCACGCACTTCCCCCAGGGAAGACTCAACTTAATTCAGTACTTTCAAAGCAAAGCTAAATCTATAGTCATTGCAATGGACACCCAAGGAAACAAATATGCTCTTCACTAATAAAACATTTAGCCATTCACCCCTCTTGAGGCTTCCTTTTCCTCCAATACCAAAGAGGTACTTTGTTTTGTCCGATACACATCAAGCTGACCTACAGTGGCTAATTAAATGTTTGTTTCCTGTAAACACCCCAATCAGCAGTCCTGCAATTCTCTACTACCTAGTAGTAGGAATTGGCTTTGTATCAGCTCTGTTGGACCCTCGTGAACTTGTGTACCAAGTTCTTATTTGAACTCTAAAATACATCAGGGCAACCACCACAATGAAGATGGACAAGGTTTACTTAAGAAAAAAGCAACATCCTAAGAGCAGAGGTTGGAACTTGGTGGCATAAAAGGTACCGGCTGCACATGACACATTAGCAGCTACCTAGCATAAAGATCCAATGCTGGAGTTTAGCTGGATGTAAATTTGTGAAAGGAAAATTGTAATAAGGATATTCCCATAAAGGTGCAAGGCTGATCAAATATATGCCTTTATTTTAATACATTTTATGACATTCTGCCTGACAGAAGTAAGGTTTTAACACCCTCTCCCCCACTTCCCCTACTGGCTGTTCCCAGATTGTCTTATAGGAAAGACATAGGCAAGCTGGGTTCCAGAGATGCAGCTGCCATTGCAAGTATGGAAACACACTTACCTACAGCAAAGGTGAAACGTTCTTTCTGGCCTGCCTTCAGACTCAGATTTAACATGGACAATCTCACATACAGAATTCGTCTCTGCATCTAAAGTGAAAAGTAAGCAGAACTGCATATAACAGTTTCTCATATTTAACCTCAGTTAAGAGTATTTATTCCATAATCCTGATGAAATTATTTAAGACCATCCAGGACAATACATAATACACCGCAAATAACATTAACTCAAGGCTGAAAGGCAGCAGTGGGCAAGTGCTGCAAGTGCCACTAATAAAACAATTCTTAGACTCGCCAAAATCTAGTAGTATTTTATATGCACTCACTCAGTCCCATAAAAATATGAAAGAAAAAAACCAAACAAACACCAAAAAACCCAACCCAGATTTTCAGGTATTGCACAGAGTATTGTCACATTTTACAGCTACCTTCAATGTTCTTTCTGCTTTCACTTATGCATTAGAAAGGGAGAAAATTGTTTAACATTTTGAAATTTTTAATACTATAAGCTTCACATGAAGCCATCAACCACAAGAACAAAAATTCACTAGCTCTGTTGTCTCACAGCTGCAAGATTGCTTTCTAGTCTCCAGAAGAGGAACAGAGTGAACCAGAGTCAGCAAAAACTTTGCCCTGTTTTTCCAGAACCCTGCCTGGCTTCAGAAAAGTACTGACAAGCTGGAGATACACAACTGGAGCTTCTGCCCCTTCACCTCTCTCCAGGGCTATTATGGATGTTGAGGTTGCGGGTTCCTTTTTCAGGCCCCAGGTACTGCATACACACATACTAAGAACAAAGACTGGTCAGTGAATGCCCCCAGACCAAACATTAAGAACCCTGCCAAATTCATGCAGTGGGAACATTACCTGCACTTGCCAACGCTCGAACCTGCAGTGCTTCTAAAGGTATCATGTGGCGAAAGCGGAATGGATCCCAGTCTTCATAAATTGAAGCTCTATGTGATCCTCCCTGGAAGAATTTCAAAATACCGTTAGGAAATGAGACACCTTGGAATAGTCAGAGGCAGAAGTCTCCTGTGCTTTGCACTGAGAATGTCCAGCTAGATACTTGTTGCAATTCTTATTTTCTCCCTACAACATATTAGTAATGAGTGCCATTGAAGTGCTGATCTATGAAGATCTTGCTAAAATCTAGACAAAAGCAACCATTAGGCCAATCTACTCTTATCAATGCCTTCAAAAGTAATTTGAGACCAGTGCTGCATCCTCTCCTTCATGTGCACATACACTCATAAACATGCATTAGTTTTGCTTTAGGCACTCCGAAGTTATCTTGTGGCCAGTTGACTTTAACCATACAAGCATTTCAAATCACACTTTGGTTTCTGTCATACGCAAGAATCAAAAAGTTTTCTGTAATACTATAAACTATGTTCCCTATTGTAGCAAGGCATGTGCTTACTGCCAAGCTTAGCTTTAACTTTTGATCCCAAACTCCAGTAGGATCCCCTGATACATACTGTAGACACACCTAATTTAGCTGAGAGCAGCCAGCACTTGCTCAGTGGCATGCAACAGCCAGAGCTGAAGTGAGGGCATTGTGTTTCACTAAGAAAGTTGACAGACATCACCTCTCACATTTGATTCATATACACTGACCAAAAAGTCAAACACAAGAGAGATGTTCAAGGTGATACCTTGTTTCATGAAAGTCCACTCCACAGCATGGAATGGATGCGGCAGGCAACGTGAATGACTAGTCCAGCAAAGAGCAAAGGAAAAACTAAATGAATGCTTGCAGATCACTGTGCCCAGGCTGAACAGTAGGCCACTCAGCATTACCCAAAACCTCAGCTGTGTAGCAGAAAACAAGGATCGCATATGCAAAAGCATACTCTAGCACCACAGCTTTATGGAAAGCAAGTCTTGATCGTAGCACCACAAATGTACACAGCATCACCAAAATAGTCCACTTACAAGTTTCTTCTTCTGTTTGGAACCATCCTTGTATACAAGGACCACAGCAGTTTTGAACACTGAGGAGAAAGTTAGAAACAAAATCCATGTAGTCAGTAAGGTTCGGAACAGGTCTTCTCTATGCCCAAGCACACAGACCTTTCAACTCCTCAGACAGCCCTCACCTGAGTCAGTGAGGGAAGGCAGGAGTAAACATACCAGGATAAAGGATAAATATATCCTTCCCAAAAAACCCAAGCTCAACAGCTTTTACCACAGAAAAACAGGTTACTTCAAAGTCATTTGAAACTTAAGAGTTTAAGTTACCAGTTATTGGAACAACTATTCAAACAGCAACAGTTCTACATAAAAATTTAGAAAACTTTAATCCCTCTGGCTAACTTCACCTCAGACAAATGAGCAGCATCCAGCTACATGCAGCCAGTCAGCAGATGAGGCTGCACTTGGACAGAATTTCAACCCCTCCCAGCTGGGAGAGTGGTCTATACTGAATTAAAAAGTGAGCACCACTGGCAGGCAGAGGTGTAATCCAATTCCCCTTTTGCCACATAACATCCACATGGAGCTGCAATTTGTCTTTCAAGACTCCACTTTTCCATGTAATCTCCTTCTTCAGGCCCTTTGTTTTCAGATTGAATTGCATGGACACTTGATTTTGGACATTTTATAAAACCAATTTAAAGATTTTTGGAGTAATTAAGAGCTGCTGCACATTCCTAGCAGCTTTCATGAGGCCACTCAGCTTCAGAGTATGACCAGGTGCTTTCCCAGCTTACAGGAAGGCAGTCAATTTTTATGTGCTGTTCCAGAGNCAAAGCTGAAAAGAGTCCTCATTCATTATCTGTTTGGTATAACAAAAGCCCCCAAAATAAAAATCACTGGCTTCCTAACCAGCATCACTTTCTGGAAACAACAAGGAAAAAGCCTGTTGCGTGTAAAGAAATTTAAAAACAAATAAAGAACAACTTAGCACACTCTGTATTACTTGATATAATTCTGAAAGTAAGAGATGTGATTTAGCCAATATAAGTGATCATGTACCTTTCCAAGGGACCATACTTCAGTGCAGTGAAGAGACCTCAAGATCTATGCCAACAGCAGTTTCAATTTCTAGTTTGCCCATCCAAGACAGACCACTCAANCAAAGGGAGACAGACCACTCCCAAAGCAACTCACTCCTGACTTAGCTTTTAAGCACTTTTTAAAGCTTAGACATACAAGTTCTTTCTGCCAAAAGGCATGGAGGAAGAAGGCAAAGCCTCTGTAAGCCTCCAACCCATTCTACAGGATGTGAAGCAGAGTTATTTGGCATCAGACTACTGAACTATATCTTTTCAGAGACAAATGCCTTTCTATATAGCGCTCAATTCATAGCCTTGGATATGGGTTTAAGAAACTCTTGCACTATGACAGCAGTCATCTCCAAAGTCTTCACTAGTTTTAGACCAACACAGAACAGATTTGACCATTGCAGCAAAGAAACAAATAGGTTTTTAAGTTCCAGCCAACCTTGCGAAAGGCAATGCTCAACTACCTTCAACAAATGTCTGCTAAGGCACAGATGACAGTCTTTTAGGCATCTGAAATAAAATCACTAGGATACAAACCAAATGCTGCCAGCTCAGGTTCCTTCTTCCATTTCCCCAGTGAAGCGGGAGGATTGAGCCATATCACTGTATTATGCAAGAGTAAGTCCCCCAT
>VZTV01033544.1:0-12461 GCA_013400875.1 Anhinga rufa | reverse complement strand
GGACACGGGACTGAACCCCCATCCTGGCTCACTCGGAGGGAGCTGAGTCCTGTGGTGCCCATGTTTCCCCTACGCTGTCTGGGAGTCACCACGGATGAGCTGTATTCCAAAGAACATTCATTCAGTCTCTAGAAGAATGGTTAATTGGAGGATGTCACAGGGATAGACTTGGCAGAAATGAGCTGCCAGGTTTGGGGTCTCTTTGCTCCCTCCCCGTCCCCCCAGTGCCACACAGGAAAGGCAGAAAGCCACCTACCAACCCCCTTGTCCCCTGCATTAAGCCAAAGCCTGGCCAGCACAGCAGGCAGGCAATATGGGGAGTCACAAGCAAGATGCAAGCGAGGGGTTGGTGTCCAAAGCACATTGCACCATCCCAAATGAGACCTCTCCGGCACCGCCTCTGCCATGGATGCTGTTACCGTAGCTCAAGATAAACCCCACATCTCAGCACTTGTGCAGGCACAGGCAGTAAGTACAAAGCGTGCCATCTGCTGGCATGCACAATATAGTATTTCCATACATTTGCATTTTTACTAACAATGCTGATGAGCTGCAAGGGATACCTGAGCACACCCACGGCAGTGACCAGCAGTGACACGCTCTGCCTGCCCACAATCCCTCCCTTCCTCCTCAGGCTGTTTGAAAACAAAAGCGGAAAAAGAGGGTGAATTTAAAACACTGATTTTTATTTTCTGCTATTAAATCACATGCTCTGAAATGAACCTTAATAATTCTGGGCAGCAAACTGGATTTATCAGAAAGAAAACCTTCTACAACATGGAGAGAAGACAGAAATGGTGGGCAGCAAGAGCAAAACCTTCTATAGGAGTGACTATGGGCCCAAAAAGCCAGGCAGGGCAAAAGTTTTGCAGCATATTTCGTGTTTTATGCCAAATGGTGAGCTCATGCAGTAAAAACAAGGCCCCAGATTTTCCAGGTGTTGCAGAGCTCAGGATGTCAGTCCTTGCAGGCCTGCCAATTCTTGATCACAGAACACTTCAGGAAGGAGGCAAACATTACCCATTATATATGATATCTATTATCTGTTTTTTTTTTTTTCCTTTAACCCTCTAGCATCCTTACAGCTTGCTTCTCCATCCAAAAGAAGTCTTCTAAACCACAGTGTGTGTCCACACAGGCCAGCTCCTCTGAGGGTGCCTTTGCTGCCCAGATCAACATGGTTTTCATCCCAGTTCTCTTGCTCTCACCAAGACAGTGCAGGAACTCCTGTTCCTGGCTCCCATTGCCTGGCTGAAACCCCCAGCTTGCCACTTCCTTTACACACAGTTTCACAACAATCTTGTGACTCCTCTACAGCATATTTGTGCTTGCAACAGCCTGCGTGTTCTTATTGCCAAATTATCTCCTTTCTCAAGTCCTTCCTCAGCTCATCATCCAGCCATAAAGCCCTTCAGAAAAGCTCCTGCCAGCCTCCTACACTGCCTCCTCATGCCACGGCATTAGACACACTGCATCTTAACCAACTCCTCTGTGTGGCGTTTCTAAAAGCCTCTTGGGAAGGAATTATTTCTCTGATGTAAAAGCAGATAGTGCACTGTTGGCACCCAAAATATCACTTAATAACACTGTTATTTTCTCTAGACCTGCAAATCTTCCGAAGACCTGCTTCAGGGCTCATTTTGATCTTACTTAATTAGTGATCCCTTAGAAGCTCTGTTTCATGTTGAAAACCACTTGCTGGAATCACTATTTTGGAGTCACTTACTACAAATCATAAAGCTGCAGTGTTCAAAAGAAATAGAGATGTGGGAGCACAGAGCAAAATACATTGCAGTCCCAAACTACGAATATATCAAATGCAGCTGTAAGTCATCAAGTCCAGTAATAGCAAACAATGCAGCAGTACAGCCACAAACACTTGGAGATAAGGAAGAAGTATTAGCAGAGTACTTGCTACAATTGATTACCATTTAATAATGCAGAAGGTGAAGTTTTCAGTGTGAATAAGCAGAAATGTGTAGGCATGGCATAAAATCATTATATCTGATTGCAGTTTAAGACTCACATCATCATAGTAAAAGCTTCACTCTTGAGCTAATAGAATTTAGACATCCTGACTATTTTATTGCATTGATAAAGGTTTGTACTGAGCTAATGAAGAATGAGCGGGCAGAGATAATCAACGTCCAAAATGGCTCCACTTAAAAAATATCGACAAATTGTGTGAAAACATTCAATGTTTCAAAACCTGAGGACAGTACGCACAGGTGTGTTATTCCAAGGGGGAGAAAGAAATGTTTGATTTCACTGATGAAACACATGGAAACACTGAGAAAACACCCGAAACTAGTGAGAAGCTGCTGAAAGCCCCTGGGGGCTCGCTGGCCAGTCACTGGGGCAGCAGGCAGGGCAGGCAAGGCAGGCAGGGCTGCACCAGGGTGTCCAGCACCATGTATGCAACCTGGGCCCCAGTAATGCCAGTGCACCCAGCAAACACCCCAGTGCACACCAACACTTCCTGCGAGGGCTGAGCCCAGTGGTACGTGCTCGATACCAGTTTTCAGATCAATAATGCTGTAAGCTGTACATGTGAGCGGGGGTGTTGAACCCTTCTTGCAGAAAAGCTGCATGTGCTAGATCGCTGCTAGCCATATCATTTAAATTGGAAAGATAGATTAAAATTAGCCCATTCAAGTTCAGATTAAATCCCAGCAGGAGACTGGAAAGAGACTTAGCACCAGCCCACACTCTCACACCCCAGCTCAGGCAATCTGCCTTCTCCAGCCCAAGCCGAGACACAGTTTCTGAAACTTTTCCCCTTGCTCTCTGTGCTTCTGCTGAACTCCAGCTGAAATCTGTCTCCTTCCTTCCTTCAGGCTCTGAGCTTTCAGGTTAGGAAACCCTTCTGGAAATGTGTTGATGTACTTGGAACTGGATGATGTCCAAGAAACCAATCAGTCCCAGGGCGAGCAGGACCGCGTGCTATCTGTCTGCCAGCTGCTGGGTGCGTCTGGAAAAGATCAAGATTACAGACCCAGGGTGGGAGACAAACAACGGGTATTCCCTTTATACCGCTCAGCCAGAATAAAATGTGACACGCTATATTAATAACCTGGTGTCACCCAGCAAAACATCTGACCAAGGGGAACATAAAATGCCACACAGATATTGAGGGCCTGATGGCAAGTCATGTGAAGAGCAAACAAGATAGCTGGGTGGCATGAGATGCAACCAGGGAACAAAACCTAATGTCAAGCCCTTTTGTGCTTAGCAGAGTCAGCCCTAAATGGTTTGTGATTTTGCTTTCTGCCAAGGTGCTGCTTTAATTGGGCAAGGGAGACTGTTCAGTATATTCAGTAACACAGAGCGGAGAAGAAAATGGCAGGTGCCAGGCTGAGAAACCATGTAGAATTCACCCTGCTTAAGTGCAAAGATTTATTACTGCTAGGAACACATCTTGTTCATTATGGCTTTTTACTTTACTATTGTAAGAAATGTTCTCTGTGACTTAATCTAACAACGCAACCTTTTTTGCACGCGCTGTTACCAGCCACACACGGAAACCAAATTCTGTCTAAATTTATACTCGTGGGCTGCACTAGACTCAGTCAGCAAAGCCAGAATTAACTCCCATCCCTTTTCATTTCCTTGGGTGAGGTGGAAGCAAAAAGCCTCTGACCACTGAGGCAGCCCAGGAACATAACCATGGACACAGTAGTGGGTCTCACCGCCACCGTGACTTTCCCGCACTCTGGCCCAGTGGCTCGGTGGCAGCATGGAGCCAGGAGTGCTGCCTTAACTACACACTGCTCTTACCTGTGCAGCAAGGGCAACTCTTGTGAGGGCTGATGGAGCAAAGTCTCTCTGGGAGCAGGGGCTGAAACCTACCAGGTCTCTCTAAGACATCAAAAGTTGGCCTAACTCCTACATTATAGTGGCAACCCACATGGCTTCTCAAGCAAATCTGTGGTGTAGAAAATGTGAGCAAGCATAACTGAGCTGCTTATTGACTTGAATTTAATAGATTAGTTAATAAACTTTGTCACAGAAGTAATATCCTAGTAATGCTCCTTCCTAGACTCTTGTAGCACCCCCATAATCATCTGAATAGCATATTTAGTACTTGAACCTCTTTTCAGCATAAAGCCAGTTCAATAGCAGCATTCAAGCCTAAAGTAGCTGGACTGGCTGCACTGCCTTTGCAAGAGTATGAAATTCTTGCTAGTCTAAGAAAGAAAAATCACTTACCACAAGTAAGGTCTTTTTTTAAAACTACTGATTAAACAGATATTCACAAGACAGAGCACAATGGCTTTGATAGAGCCATTGCAACCTATTATATAAATCCTCATTCATGCCCATGAGAGCTTTTCCTTTTCTTTTTTAATAATAGAAGAGAAAATGCAGCCACGTAAAAGATATTAAATTGCATTAAAATGTGTGACTGGTAAGTCCATGACTTAAAGCAGCAAAGAGACAGAGAATTTGGGCTGGAAATCTCAGCTGCCGCTTGGTCCCCAGCTGCGAGCTTGCAGGAGCCATGCTGTGGCCTCAGCTCACCAGCACTGGAGCTTGCTTGCTTGTTTGGACTCATCTCTGCAGCACCAGAGCCGCAGAATGACACTTCTTCTGAAGAAGAGGATTTAATTGCAGAGTTTATTTACAGATGCACGGGAGTGCTGACAAGGAAAGCAAAGCGTTATATGAGGGGGCTGGTCGATACTTAGAAACTCCGTCCCTTGTTCTATAAATGTTCCTCCTCTGCATGTATACTGCTACAGCCCCAGCACCTTCCAGCCAGGCATTAAGCAATGCAGCTGACATACGTTAGCAGCACACTATTTACCCTTCCATATAGTATTGTAATAACATGTCAGATCTGATTGAAGGCAACACTTTTGCTAGAGCTTTGGCAATTTTCTGTGTTTCCTCCCAAGAATGGATTTTTTCATTAGACTCCTCTTCTTAACACATTTAATCTGAAATAAATATATGATATTGCATCAGTCATCAGCTGACCTTATTAGCTGGGCTTGTTCTGCTGGAGCTAAAACTGGTCTGGGAAAGCAGCAGTAAGTGTAGAGTTTAATAAAATACTTTTTAAAACACCGTATAATTTTATTGCAGTAAAGCAAAAGGGGGTCAGCTTGTTCTTCCAGACTCCACTCCAAACAATTTACTATCTTTATAGATGAAAAAAAATGTAGGCAGCCTTTTGTGATTTGAGTGAAACTAGGACACTCAATATATACCCACTTCAAAACTTCACTCACAGATGTCTGTTCCTTCAGCTAATATTTGTTCTCTAGATTTTCAAGAAAGCCCTTTTGTGCACTCTGCATGGCTAGATACAGACACAGCATCTCCTTCGCTGCCACTTTCCTCCAGCAAATCTCTGTTCCCGTAAGTGTCTCTAACTGCAAATAGATGAAATCAAGCTGCAACCAGGCAGATTCACCCTCCCCAGAGTTACAGTGTCATACAACACTGGGAGCTCGATGGCCCTACTAAGGTGGTCACGAGGTACCTAACCAACTTGGCCTAACATCAGGACTCAAACCAGAAGGTGGTAACCTTGTTGAGACAGCATCAAGAAGCACGTTGATCTCAAGAGATCTGTAAATTCAGGAGCAGACAACGTGTAATGAAGACGTTCCTAATGCTGCTTTTCTTCTCTTGGATGGACATTGGAGCTCTGCAGCCAGGTGGCCCTATGGGAGGTGGAGAGACACGTGCCAGAGCGACTTGGTGACGCAGGACGGCCAAGCACGATGCTCCCTGGACCTGTGGGGCATCCTCTCTGCCTTGCTTCTTGCAAAAGAGGGACTAGTTTGTGCCTGCTATGAGTGGTGGGCATCTCTCCAAATGCTGTGCAGTCTGTACATGTCCACACAGTGGTTCTTCACAACCAGGCAGGACACAGCTTCTTCTCTTGGATTCGCTGACCCAAGACACTCCAGTGAGACAGGCTGTGGTCCTCACTTCACATTCACTGGCTGTTGATGTGGACAGCATGCAGAACCAACCACTTCTTTTCTGCTCCTCAGCATCAGAACGGGTTAACACGAAAAGTTTGTTTAAGAGACCGACCAGCTCTCGGCCCCAAAACTGGTCTCAGATCACAAGAAAGAAAGATACATATGGAACCTCTCAGGGTGCTTAGCTTTTCTCTGCTCTGCTTTGCAAGGTGCAACTGAGTGGGCAAAACCAGGAATTTAGTTCACTGGCATCACCCCCCCATGTAAATTCATTCCTTTTTCAATGCCCCCAGGGCTCTTGCTGGAGTCAGGAACTGTTGACTTGTGGGGATTCTCGCTTTAGATGAAGTAGAGATGATTTATAAGAAATTCCTGACTGGACTTCCTCCAGCTGGCTTCAATCTCTTTCCCTTGGTGTTTTTATGGTAAAGCTTCTCCAGGGCTCAGCCCGCCCAGGGGTGGCCCTGCTACCCCCACCCTGCTCCCACGCGGCACAAGGTGCACCCGAGGCAAAGCAATGCAAGCTTTCCACGGGTTTATTATGCTGAGCTGGCCCACTGCAGGGTCACAGGCGAGGAGGTGATACTGAGCCATTGATCCCATGGCTGGACTACATACACTGGGTAAGGGGCTTGCAGCTGGGATGGCTCCCAAAAGACCAAGAGCCGGGAACATGGATCAGGGACTCTGAGACCATCAGTACTGGGACAGACTGCAGCATTTCAGTGGGAAGTTCACCTCACCCAGTATTTAAGTCACTCCCACCTGAGCTGATACCCTGTCCCATGTAATAGCATGGAAGGAATTACATGGCAGAGCAAGATTCAGGCCCAGAAATCTGGAAGAAATTTCACTGGAAGAAACTTCGTGGGTCCCTGCGTCCAGTCCTCTGCTACTGCAGACTTTACACTAGACAATCTCCTCCATAAACTTATCAAGTTTTCTCCTGAGTATTTAGTTTCTTCAAATTTCTATAACTTCTCCCCAGCTGCCCCAGTGGAGATGCCCCATGGTGCTGCACACCAGCGGGCACTGCTCCACCGCGTGGTCTCACCACCAGCATCTCAGCTGGACCACAGACGCTCACCGGGGAGACCCCACACCTGCTGCAAAGTCATATGGGGCTCACGGCTTGCAGTGATCCTGCAGTCAGCACGTTGGCTCTCCTCCTCAGCTGTTGCCAGCTAATGAGTTTCCAGTGTATAGCTGAAGCTTTGCTTATTAATCCCTACGTACATGATCTTACACTCCATATTGCTGAACTTCACCAAGGCCAGGCAATCCTTCCAGTGCTGCACCACAATGTGCAACAGCGGGTTTACAGAAGATCAAAAGATGGAATCAACACAAACATAGCAATGAAAATATTTCAGAAGCTCAGATGTAGGATTTATCCCTGAGAAATGCCATTGTAACTTCCTCCAGCCTACGAGCTGTCCTTGCCATACCACCCATTTCAGCGCATTTCCCCTGCAGCTCTTGTTGCCATCCACATCTCCAGCTTACATCTCACCATGTCATATATGGCACCAAACTGAATGCTTTAAGAGAGAAATCTACTGCATTTACTTAATCTGGAAAAAAGAAAAGTTGTCTAATTAGAAACACCCATTAGGACCTAGAATGATGTACCTAAGACAGACCCATTTCACCACTGTCTTTGTATTTTTAATTAACCTCTCCCTTCAAACTAATTGCTAAACCATCTTTAAATGTCTATTCCTGTGCTAAGGAAGTGATAAAAATTGAACAGAAATGTCAAAATACAGCATATAATAAAGATTAAAACAAAATTATATATGAACAGTGTAAAGATAATATACTTACAAAAGATAACTGAACAATAAAATCTGATTTAAAGCTTTTCAAGAGCCTTGCTCGCTTGCCCTTTGTATAAGTTTTAAAATACTCAGGCTGTATTGAGTTTATAGTACAGTTCTAAGGAATAGATTATAAATAGAGAATAGAGAAATATACATATAAGAATAAATATAATAGAGAAATATAAATATTTTTCTAAATAGAGATTAAATCTAAGAAATATTTATCTAACTCCTCAGAAAACCAAAGGAATCAGGTCTCTCAGGAGTGAGCAGTTTGGCGATGCACACACTGCAGTTTAACAGATCCATATTTCCCCTTTTCAAGCCTTCTGGATGGGAAGGAGCAGGCACATGTTTCCATTAAGCATCACGGTGGAGGACCTGCCATCCTCATGTGCCATGGTGCTGGTGCAGCCGATGCCAGCTCACCGCCTGCACCAGCAGCCAGGAGGAACAGGACGTAGCCGCAGGGAAGTGATTTCCCCGATCACCCACCAAGAGCCGCAGCCTTACTTCTCTGAGATTAATTATTTTATTATATGTTTATATGAAGATTGCAAACATCTGGGAAATATTAGGCAACTGCTGAAGAGAGAGCAGGCTTCTCTAGTTAGCAGAGAGTTGCACCATGACCCCTTCCTCTGTTCTGTGAAAGGGGAATTTTGGGGCCAAATTCTGCAGACTCGTTGACCTGGTGCCCTGTTGGCACCCGGCAGACCTGCTGCCTCTGGCTCCCCACAGCATTTGTGGCAAGACACAACAGGTTTCTTTCTTTTTTTTTTTTTTTTCTTTTAATCTACAGACTTCGAATCACTGCAAGATATATTCAGTACCAAATACACCAACTCTACAGGGAAACTGCTTCATGCTCCATCTTGTCTCCAGTCAGATTATGTCAAAATGCCCCGGATCTGCTCCTGCGGGGACAAAACTACCAGTAAAATTTTGGTTGGGAAGGTCCCTGTCTACACACCAAAATGTATTTCTTGGATACTCTGTGGCTCAGCTCACAATGGGATTTCAACTGGGGACAAACATGAAAGCATCTTCTGTTCCCAGAGGTACCAACAAGAACATGGGCTGCTTTGAAGTCTGTCGTAAGGCTTTTTTTTTCTCTTTTCAGCTCTAGGCAAAGACAAAAAAAAAAATCTCAATGCTATGGCAACTTTCCATGGACAAACTTGTCACCTACCTACAAATAAACAAGTATACCTCAACACTTCTATGATTTCAGGTGGGCAGAAACGGTGGTAGGAATATGACAAGCTGTGCAAGGATCAGGATCTTTTGACTCTGACACTGTACCCTATGCATCAATGTATGACAACATCGAGACAATTTAACCCAGAATACACATAGAATCATACAGGTTGGAAAAGACCTTTAAGATCATCAAGTCCAACTGTAAACCTAATACTGCCAGTTCACCACTAAACCATGTCCCTAAGCACCACATTCAAACGTCTTTTAAATACCTCCAGGGATGGTGACTCAACCCTTTCCCTGGGCAGCCTGTTCCACTGTTTCACAACCCTTTCAGTGAAGTAATATTTCCTAATATCCAATCTAAACCTCTCCTGGTGCAGCTTGAGGCCATTTCCTCTCATCCTATCACTCATTATTTGGGAGAAGAGACCAACACCCACCTCACTACAACCTCCTTTCAGGTAGCTGTAGAGAGCAATAAGGTCTCCCCTCAGCCTTCTTTACTCCAGGCTAAACAACCCCAGTTCCCTCAGCTGCTCCTCATAAGACTTGTGCTCTAGACCCTTCACCAGCTTCGTTGCTCTTCTTTGCACATGCTCCAGCACCTCAATGTCCTTCTTGTACTGAGGGGCCCCAAACTGAACGCAGTATTTGAGGTGCGGCACACCTGGTATTCAAGAGTCACAAGTGAAGCACAAGGATTCAGGCTTAGAAACATGGCAGGGAATCAAAACATTACCCAAGTGAATTCTGATGTCTTGGGGTTTCCTTTCACCTAATCTCACTGCTAACAGGCTCTGGCTGATGCTCAGAAACAAGCCAGGTACTCTGTAGAAATACGTCTGGTTCCAGTAGAAGGCACGCAGCTCCTCTTGTCCAGAAAGCTAAGAAGGACAGCTGTTCTCTTGATGTTTGTCAACAGTTCCAGATATGTTTCCAAAGAGTGTCACCAGTCCAAGATTTCAGACTCCTTGGTGCTGAGGGCAGGAGAGCATTATGAAGCTTCTGGAGCCTTTTGCCACCTGGAGCTTCCTCCACTGGCACCAGGAGGTCTTAGCCCTCCTGAGCTGCTGAAGGCACCGGGGTGAAGTGGCCCATGCAGAGATGAGTACTGCAGACCCACAGCTAGTGGAGAATGATTAGTCTGAATAAATCACCTGAAATTTTAATTTTGTGTGATGATTTCCTCTGCTGGTGTAAATCATGACATGCAAGGCACTGCTGAATCACATGTTTGCAGGGGTAAGGGTGAGCCCTGTCTGTACAGTCCCCAGAAATTCAAGACAGCCATGTTGGCGTGTGCAGGTAGGAGATGAAGGAGCCATCTGAAGGGGTATCCTGCACCTAGGATATGGGAACATCTAGGCACAGCAATGCTTTGATGGACTGAGACCTTTAGGAGCTGACCTTCCAGAATAGGTACGGGGCTCCCCGAAAACAAATATTGCATATATCTAAAAAGGAACTGAAGAAACAGGGTGCAAGTTGGTGTACAACAGCAAGACAAATCAGCATTCACACACTGCTAGAAAGGGGGACACCAGTCTGGGAACACTGCCCAAGAGCTCCAGTCCGGGTCCAAGGGCTGCGTCTGGGGCCAGCAGTGTCCCCGAGCTCTCCATGCCAGGCTCTCACAACACCCAGGTCATGCCAGGGGCCTCTGAGAGGGTTTAACTACCACTTTCCATTTTTTTAGGAAGAAGGGTTTGCAAACAACCTGCCTCTCACTTTTGCAGAGTAGCAGTGCTGCTTTTTCTTGGATAAACATGTATGGACCAGCACTTGGCAATGAAAGCTGTTTATGAAAACAAGTACCGGTTGGGGGAGGACTTGGGTAGCAGCACATGCTCCCTCAAAGCTTGTGGATCTCCTCATTCCTCTCCAGGGAGAGCTGGCAATCAGGAGGCGACGAGGACAACTCCTCCCACAGTTACAGATTCAGCCCTTCTCCCACCCAAGAAACGCCGAGCCATGGACTCCTACATGGAATCTCCCCTCCTACCAGTTTCCAAGACCAGATGATTCTACCACTTACGAACCAGTGAATGATGCGCTAAACAGTTTTGCAAAAAAAGGTAAAGTTTGTGCAACAACATCTAGAAAGCTGTATTATTGACAAAGTCAAATAAAATTAATATAAACAAGGTAAGATTTAATCTCTTAGTTTGTCTTGCATTAAGTCATTCTGAGGACTTAATTTTAAAATACAGAAGTGTTCTGAGAATATTTTGTAATTACAAATCAATAAGAAAAATCATCCACGAGGAATAATTACATAATTTCTAGATGAACTCATTGCTTAGAAGAACTCACAGCTTAGAAGAGCAGTAATAAATAGATCCTCATATCATTACTGTTGCTGCGGCTGATGACTCACCACTGTTACTGGGATCATATCCCAGAATAGTCATGCTACTCTGTGTACTGCATACAAAATTAGCCATGAGGGACTTACTATTAAATGAAACAGATTTGGGGTTTTAAGATTCATGTGGTCATATCATGTAAACAAAAGCTGTTAAATATTTTACTTGAATGCAGCGAATTTAGATACCAAACCTGAGGGTATCTACTCTCCATCAGACAGAATTAGCATCTGCATGTACTGACTGCATGGGTTTTCAGGTAACAACTTCCTGTCATACCCTTTCGGTTCTGGCAGCATAGGATAGCCCTCTTAGAGCAGCTAAAATATGCAATCTTGAGAGAAAAATACACATAGTTTTATAGAAACATATGGGAACAAGTACAGGTATCTGATACAGTTTATCAAAAAGAAAGAGATCATTTAATTAAAATATTTGTGCCTTGCCAGCTAAAGCATAATGGTGTATCATTTTAGCGGAGCTTAATTCAAAATGCATAACAAACTAGAATGAAACATTAGAAATGTCCTGCTATTAGACTACTCTCTTAGCCTCCAAGAAACCTGCTAGAAACACCAGCAGTTTCCTCTAATAAATACATATTTAATCACATAATGTAGGTGTTTGCACTTATGTACCACACCTAAGCGTGGTTTAGGTTTATTTGTGATTTTCAGTGAATACCAAACGTCTTTGGGGACTGTAGGGCAGATCCCCACGTAAGCCTTGTCAGAGACTGTCAGTATGACTGAGAAAGGACTTCCCCCACCCAACTTCACAACCTGATTTTCAAACATGTTCTGTTCTTTCATCTTCTGGTATTTATGCACATCTCTAAGTATGTCTGCATCCTTTACCTTCACAACAGGTTTACTGGAAAGAACATTAGGAACATCCAAAGTTTATGTTTTAGCTGAATAAAACCCTCTTCTTGTGCATTATAAAATGATCTAGTGTGTATTACAAGTGAAAACACTTTTTTTTTTTCAATCTCCAAGCACTGTCCAGTACTCAGCATACAATAAAACATTATCAACTTGCTACCACCTCAAGGTACTTGCTTCTGTCTTTTTTACATGACTGCACCTTCAGATTTTGCCAGCCACTAATTCTTCAGGCTTTCCTCT